>ML779979.1:1373815-1387723 GCA_009831015.1 Picea engelmannii
AATATAATATATATATATATATATATATATATATATATATATATATATATATATACGAAAGTTTAAAAAAATCTATCCATTGTTAACTCTCATGTTGGCCTAACTTCACTGATTGAACTCAAACCTATCCATTGTTAACTCTTGAATCAACCTCACCTCATTTATTGACCTCTGCATTGATACCCTACCTCATTTGTGGTAATTTTCAAAATTTGGAAATGTGTGAAATCCACCAATGGAGTTATCCAAGTCACTGTAAAACATCAGAAACATGGTGTCTTAGGAAGAAAGGTGAGCATCAGTGATTTCTTGAGACTTTTTAAGCACGAGATGCACTGTAACAATGAAAATCAATTTGGTAATTTTTTATTTACCCTATTGTGGTGCACCTTTTGGTAGGTAGGCACATCAGTGTGTGTTGTTCAACGACATCGGTGTGATTTATTCAGTGCATGTAATTTTATTATAAATTATGGTAGTGCTACTCGAACATGGATGCATCAGTGCTTTGTTATTCATGAACCCACTAGTGCGTATATACCTTAAAGCCTCACCGATAAAAAAACCTCTGCAATAACCTCTGATCGCTCACCTTCTCTATGAACAATGACAATGTGTTTGAACATTTAAGAACTGGTGTGATATGTTTTAGGTGCACATCAATGTGTATGTACCTTAAAGTTGCATTGAATAAAAAACCTCTACAAAAACCTTCAATCTCTCACCTCCGCTATAAACAACTAAGGGAAAAAAAATTCGGGAAGGTGTTCTCCTTGTAGCATACAGGAGGTATACATAGTCATCTACGAAAAGAAGTGATTCTTTTCAATCCAAGGACAGTGTACAAGGAATTTGTATAGGCATAGTATTTGGAAAACATAGGCCACAAGAAAGGGCATCCAAGCGGTCCCAAGCAGAAAGAGAGCCAAGAAGCTTCCAAGGAGGGGAAGGAGAAGCGTAAGGGGGGGGGAGGATAAGAAGATGAAAGACACTACACATAAGTGTAAGGATCCCAACAAACATTGTAACCATTGCAATATTGATGGTCACACTAAGGAAAAACACTAGAAAGTACATCTAGATTTGAACGCAAAGAATTGCAAGGATGCAAAGAAAAAGAATCTTCTAGCCACAAATTCAAGCAATCAGATCGAAAGTAGATCTAATGTGGATGAGATATTGTATGCATATTAGTGCAAACAGGGGTGAATTTTAGTATCCTTCATCACCAGGGAGAGAAAGAGATGGTCAAACTCTTCCACATCAAGATCCAGGTCAAGAATACCAATATATATGCTTTGTTTCACTCTAGTTTACAGGATAATCTCATAACAACGAATCTAATCAGCAAGATTGGATTGGAGGTTTGTGATCATGATATCCCTTATCCATTGGGTTGCGTAAATAAGGATGCAGAGATCAAGGTAATGAAAAAGTGTAAGATTCAAATTTGTTGTAAATGCATACTTTATTGATGAAGTGGTGTTGGATGTAGTACCTATGGACGTGTGTGGTGTAGTGTTTGGGACCCCCTACATGTATATTAAGGATTCAATATTCATGTGGTTATCCAATCAATACTGCCTGATTAAGGATGGTAACTCATATATAATCAACACACACAAAGGTAAATAAAATATCTCACTAGTAAGTGCCAACCAGGACAAGAAGTTTATTAGTTCTAGTAAGAAATGTGTTTTACTTTTCTTAAGATAAAATTGTCCTGATGATGAGTCGATAAGAGTAAAGGAATCCCTAGAGGATTGTACTAAAGAGCACAAACATCAGTTGGAGGAGTTACTATAGGGATACATAGCAATTTTCCAAGAGCCTAAATGAATACCACTCAAGACAGAAGTGGATCATGAAATAAAATTAATGCTACAATCCCCATTGTCTAACATTGGGTTGTATAGACAGTCTGTTCTAGAATCAAATGAAGTGAAGAAGCAGTTGCAGTAGTTTTTGGATCAAGGAGTGATTCAACTGAGCACCTCGCCTTATGGGACACCTATCAATATAGTACCCAAGAAGGATGGGACTTGGAATATATGTATCGATTACAAAGCTTTAAGAATCAATAACCTCTACCCAAGATCAATGATTTGTTAGACCAATTGTAGCATGTCAAGTACTTCACCAAGTTGGATCTGAAACCAAGATACCACCAAGTACGTGTCAAAGAAAAAGACACTAGGAAGACCACCTTCAATACAAGGAAATATATATATGAATGGTTGATCATACCATTTAGTTTATGCAATGTGTAAACTACATTTATAATATTGATGAATGATGTATTACGCCCATATTTAGATTCATTTATTATAGTATATTTGGAGGATATATTGGTTTATATCTCTACCTAGGAAGAGCACATATCACATATTATGTAGGTGTTAGAGACCCTGAAAAAGACCAACTAATAGATAACCTCAAGAAATGTGATTTTTCTCAGTAGTCATTAGTTTATTTAGGGTATGTGATTGGTGCAAGGGAACTTAAGATAGATCCCGCAAACATGGAGGCCATCATGAAATGGCCAGTTCCTATAGTTGTCACCAAAGTTAGGATCTTTTTAGGGGCAGCACATTACTTGTAGAAGTTCATAGGTTAATTTTCAATAGTAAATGCACCACTCCACACCTTAACAACGAGTGGTAAGAGTTATTAGTGGGGGAAGAATCAACATAAGGATTTCGATGAGATAAAAATAAAATCCAATCAAGCACTATTTCTTCCAATAACAAAATTGCAAAAACCTTTTTAAGTGGAGACAAGTGCAAGTAAGTATTCCAAGGGAGCAGTTTTGATGCAAGGAGGAAGGCATGTATACTATCATTCTAAAAAATTTCATGGGGCAGTTCTCAACTACCCTACGTATGACAAGGAACTCTATATCTTGGTTCAAGTTATCAAGAAGTGGAAGCACTATCTGATCAGAAATAAGACCATCATCCACATAGATCACTAGTCTCTACAGTATTTGCAGGCCCAAAGTAAACTATAGTGAACCATACATTACACATGGAAGGTTTTTTCACAATAGTTTCATCTAGTCATCAAGTATAAGAAGGGAAACATAAACATGTTGGTAGACATGTTTTCAAGACCACCCACATCCAATATCACAACTTTGGAAACTCTAATGCACGTGGAGCATTTTACCCATGATGCCTACAAAGAAGCATACACACAATATGAGGACTTCAAGGAGGTGTTTCAATAGATACAGGGCCAAATTTTTATAGAAGAAGGTGATAATAAGGTTGATTATCATCTCAAGAATGGGTTACTCTAGAAGCTAGACAAGATCTGTTTTTGACGCAAGTCAGATCTGAATCATTCCAAATTATTTACAGTATTGGCCTAGATCCAAATATGTTGCTGACAAATCCCAAAGTTATTGCGACCCTATTTTCCTTAGGGTGCTCTAAACCCTTTACAGGGTGCCTAGGATCCATCTGCTCTTTCTTTCATATGTTGGCCCTTTTCCACAGGAGCAATATGTTGAAATAATGTAACTGCAAAGTGTATTCTTATTATTATTTGATATATTATTCATTGGATCAATCCCCATTGTGGATTGATCATGTCGGCTATTGTAAAAGGACCAAATCCCCTTTTGTGGATTGGTCATAATGTAATTGTAATAGGCAGAAAGAGAAGTCGACCCCGGAATATATCAAAGAGGCCTCAGAATATAATAAAGGTGGTTATAACCACCCAGGAGAAGAAGTCGTCCCTGCCAGTGAAAGGACACTCCCACACATTCCAGTATTGTATAAATAAAGAGGCTAGCGCCTCACTTAGACACAAACTCACTTGTTCATTGAGAGACAAGCTTCAGAACTGCAGTTGGAGAAGAGAGAGAGAGAGTGGCGCATCTTTGGGAGAGGATATTCTGTATTATCTTGAGTTATCTCTTGGCATTGTATTGGATATCTATAATAAGGAATTTTTGTTGGGTTTTATTCCCCTAGAGGGTTTCCCAGGATAAATGTTGTGTCTCTTGTGATTGTGTATTTCTCAGTGATCTTGTCTTATGGTGTTGTTATATATTGAAATGAAAAGAACTATAATAATGGCTTAAACATTAACATGGTATCAGAGCCAAGCTGAAGAGAGCATCTTTCACAAGAGAAAAGTGAAAAACATCATTATTGTCGTACATGCAAATTAGGGATTTTTGTTGGTGATGTATTTTAGCCCTAAAACCATATAGAAAAGTGTGTCCTCCCCCAAGGATCATTTTGGCACCTTCAGCACACCTTTTCAGTGGATAGATCTCCCGGAAAATGAAACCCTAGTTTCACAAAGTACCAAAAAACTAGAGTACCAGAAGTACCAGAGTACTAGAAGTATCAAAAAACAAGAAGCACCAGTCCAGAAATCCGCAGATCAAGTTTGAGGGGGGTAAAAGTTGGATTTTCAGAAATTTGATTGCACAAGCTTACTCGCCTTAGCTCAACGCATCTATCCCCTGGATCAGAATTTCAAATTTTGAAGTTTTAAAAATTAGGGTTTCCTCATAAAACCCTAAGTTTCAGTTGCAGTTGCAGTCTCAGAACCAGTTGTAGTTGCAGTATCAGTTGCAGTTTCAGCCGTAGTACCAGTTGCAGTCACTCTTGAAGTTCTTAAGAGTTGGTAATGATTATCGTTGCTTCCAGATGGAGCCACTACCTGCAAATTCTATCAGAGGTATGTACTCACATATGTTTAAATGGTTAAACTTTAAAGAGTATTTGCAGGAGAAGGGATCTCTTGCCATAGATACAGAAGGATCTAAATATCCAACATATTCAAAAGAATAATGAAACTCGGGTTTGATTATTCTATTATGCGTCTATTTGTTATGACATTATCTTGATCAGTGTTGCATGTTGAAGCCATGATCAAGGTATTAGATGGATTAAAAGTTGAGATCATAGAGCTTATCCTCTAACCCAATCTTCTGTCAAGATAGCGTATTGTCTTAGTACAGAAGACAGGTTGAATAAAGCACTCATCATCTTGAGTGAAGGAGACTCAGAAGAAAAGAAAGCACTCATTCCTGAGGACAAGGATCTAGGTTTGATTAATCAAGTTAATAAGATTCAAAGGTACACATGACAAGTTGATAACTATAGTTAAGATAACAGTCTTTGTAAAGTATCATACTTGATAGCATGTGAGCATATAGAGGTAAATGCTTAACATAATCATTTTTCTGATACAACTAACACCTCCTCTAGGAAGAATATCATGTGTTAGTTCTAAGTTTCCATGGAGGAATGTTTGATCACAACACTATGAGAGTGTTGACCTCATTTTGTATTATATTCCTTACCTTTAATCTTTTCTTCAGATAAGTTACAAGTGATAGCTCTAAAGGAGATACTGTGATGATTGTTCATGTTATTGTTTTATATTATCAAAAGGATATTACTCTTGCTTGTTGTTTTTTTGACCTTGCTCCAGGTCATAGGTAATAACCCTGAGGAATCTATAGTGAAGGTTTCAGAAGGAAACTTGCTAAAGGAGAGACCATAAATGAAGCAATCATCGTTGGAAAAGAAGAAGGTGGCTTGCATAAGATAAAGGGTCACTCAAAACCTGCCATGATCCATGCCATTGAGAATCCATGTGAAATTTGGCATAGAAGATTAGCTCACATTAACTACAAGGCACTACCATACATATTCAAAGCGATCACAGGTTTACCAGAACTCAAGGTTGACCATGAAGGCGTATGCAATGGATGTGCACAAGGGAAGAACATCAAGAACCATTTTCCAAAGAGAGACAGCAAAGCAAAAGGAGTCCTAGAACTCATTCATTCAGACATGTGTGGCCCAATGCCATCGTCCTCCATGAGTGGGTATGTATACTATGTATCATTCACTGATGATTATTCTCGTAAGACCTGGTTGTATTTTTTGAAATCTAAAGATGAAGTGTTCAACAAGTTCAAGGAATTCAAAGCCTTGATAAAGAATCTTTCTGAAAGAAAGATCAAGATACTCAGGTCAGATAATGGAGGAGAATACACCTCAAAAGAGTTCGTGAGATTCTGCAAAGATGTTGGGATCAAGAGGGAACTCACTACTCCCTATAATTCTCAACAAAATGGTGTGGTTGAAAGAAAGAACAGAACGATAATGGAAGTCGTGAAGACCATGATCCATGATCAAGATCTTTCTATGTGCTTATGGGAAGAAGCAGCAATGGCAGTCATATATGTGGAAAACTGATTGTCCCATAGTGCACTTGGGTTCAAGACCCTGGAAGAGATGTTCACCGGAAAGAAGCCAGAGGTAAGCCATCTCAAAATGTTTGGCTGCCCAATATTTAGACATATAGCGAAAGAGAAAAGAAACAAGTTGGAACCCTCAAGAAAGAAGGGAATATTTGTGGGATACTGTGAGGTCTCCAAGGCCTTCAGGATCTATATACTAGGTCACTGCCACAATGAGATTAGCATAGATGTGACCTTTGATGAAGATGCAGTGCTTAAGAAATCGATAAAATTCCATCTTGAAGAGGTATATGAAGAGGAACCCATAATCCCCAGAGTTGCATAATTAGTGAGGGAGGTTCCCAGAGCTGTTGAACCAGTGAAGGAAGTCATAACTTCCCTTGATGAGGAAATTCTATAAGATCATGACGTAGTAGAGTTTCAAGAACCTCCTCAGATGACAATCTCCCATAAAAAAAATCTAGCTTGGGCTAGAGAACTTATTCAAGATGGAGAGAAATATGGTGTTCCCGAAGGAACCAAGAGACATGTGAAGAAACCTAAGCCATTCTCCAGTTATATGGCTTTGATGTGTGATCTCCTAGAAAAGGAGCCTACCTGCTTTGAAGAATCCATTCAGAAGAAAGAATGGGTAGATGCCATGACAGAAGAATACCAATCCATAATAAAGAACGATGTATGGGAAATAGTTCCCAGACTGACTAGCAAGGATGTGGTATCGTCCAGATGGATCTTCAAAATAAAGCATGTTGTTGATGAAAGTATTGAGAAGTATAAAGCAAGATTTGTAGCTCGTGGCTTTTCTAAAAAAGAAGGCATTGACTATGAAGAGACATTCACTCCTATAGCCAAATACACTTCGATCAGAACCATCATAGCCCTTGCAGCTAAGATGAAGTGGAAGTTACACCAGATGGACGTAAAGATAGCTTTCCTAAATGGTGTTATCGAAGAGGAAGTGTATATAGAGAAACCTCAAGGATTTGAAGTTTAAGACAGGAAGTCTCATGTCTGCAAATTGAAGAAATCCTTGTACAGATTGAAGCAAGCCCCTAGAGATTGGTATGGCCGAATAGACAGCTTTCTGACGAGATTGGGCTTGGTATTTACCAAGAGTAAAGAATATTATAACCTCTACTTCAAGTTTATGAACGATGAGCCAGTGATATTACTATTATATGTGGATGAATTATTCTTACCCAGAGAAGAAAGGCTCATCACTGAATGTAAGAAGAGACTTGCCTCAGAATTTGAAATGAAGGACCTTGGCCTAATGCATTATTTCTTAGGTCTTGAGGTATGGTAGAGTCCAAAGAGGATCTTCCTTAAACAAGGGAAGTATGCAGTCAAAATCTTGAAGAGATTCGACATGTTGAGATGCAAGTCCATGAATACACCCATGGAAACGAAGCTAAAGTTGTTGGTCAATACTTCGTCAAAATTGATTGATGCCACACTGTACAGAAAGATTATTGGATCATTGATGTACCTGACGAACACCAGACCAGACATTTGTTTTTCTGTGAACACCTTGAGTCAGTTTCTGGTAGAACCCAGACATCTTCACCTTGTGGCTACAAAACATGTGATGAGGTACCTTAAGGGTACATTAGATTGTGGTCTCAATTATGATGGAGATCATGATTTCACATTGATTGGGTACACTAATTCAGATTGGGCAGGAAGTGTTTCTGACAGGAAAATCACTTCAGGATGTTGTTTCAGTTTGGGATCATCCATGATCTCGTAGGAAGCAATCCAGCATTTTTGTCGGCACAGCGGAAGCAGAATACATTGTTGCATGTTCTGCTAGCTGCGAAGCTATATGGATTTGAAAGTTGTTGACCGGCCTATTTGACCTAGATATGGAAGAAACCATGATCCTATGTGACAACCAGAGCTGCATAAAGATGACAGAGAAACATGTATTCCATGACAGGTCGAAGCACATAGAGATTCATTATCATTACATCTGTGACATCGTGCAGAGAGGAGCCTTAAAGCTCCAGTACGTTAGCACAGATGAACAGGTTGCTGATGTGTTGACCAAGCCTCTATCTCGTGTAAAGTTTGAGGAATTTTGAGATAATCTTGGTATAGTCCGAAAGGACCTTCCTCGAAAGTGGGAGTAGTTGGTGTGATGATACATATCTTTCTTCCAGCTTCATTGCTATGACATAAAGCAAATAGATGTGATGAGACTAGTATTGTACTTCCGGCTTGACAACTGTGACGTAAATCCAGTCTAGTATCTTTCTTCCAACCTGATGGTTGTGACGTAAAGCAAGACAATGTGATGAGACTAGTACTGTGCTTCCGGCTTGACAACTATGATGCAAAGCCAGTATAGTATCTTTCTTCCAACCTGATGGTTGTGACGTAAAGCAAGACGATGTGATGAGACTAGTATTGTGCTTCCATCTTGACAGTTGTGACGTAAATCCAATATAGTATCTTGCTTCCAACCTTATGGTTGTGACGTAAAGTAAGACGATGAGATGAGACTAGTACTGTGCTTCCACCTTGAGAAGTTGTGACATAAAGAAAGTCGAGTATCTTGCTTCCATCTTGAGGGTTGTGAAGTAAAGCAAGACATTGATATGAGACTAGTATTGTTCTTCCAACTTGAGAAGTTGTGATGTAAAGCTAATCTAGTATCTTACTTCCAACTTGAGTGATCTAATGTAAAGCAAGACATTGAGATAAGACTAGTACTGTGCTTCCAGCTTCAGAAGCTGTGACGTAAATCCAGTCTAGTATCTTGCTTCTAGCTTGATTGTTGTGATGTAAAGAAAGACGAGTATTGATCTTCGAGCCTTACATTTGTGATGTAAATATAGTCATGTATTATCATGAGCCAGCCTTGTGCTATGATGATGACGATGTATTATTTTTATACTAATACATATTGATGCATATGATGATTGCATTCATTTGACAATGGCGATGCTTCCGATAAAGAAAACTTATGATGATTTATAGATACGCCAATCAGTGTTCCAATATGATATTTATGATGTTGTCCTATTGATGTTGTTGATGATAAAGGCCTCTCTCTCATCTGATGATGTTGAAGAATACCCTTCTTGTTAAGGGGGAGTGTTGAAATAATGTAACTGCAAAGTGTATTATTATTATTATTTGATATATTATTGATTGGATCAATCCCCATTGTGGATTGATCATGTTGGCTATAGTAAAAGGACCAAATCCCCTTTTGCAGATTGGTCATAATGTAATTGTGATAGGAAAAAAGAGAAGTAGGCCCCGGAATATAATAAAGGTGGCTATAACCACCCAGGAGAAGAAGTCGGCCTTGCCAGTGAAAGGACACTCCCACATGTGCTAGTCTTGTATAAATAAAGAGGCTAGTGCCTCACTTAGACACACACTCACTTGTTCATTGAGAGACAAGTTTCAAAACTGCAGTTGGAGAAGAGAGAAAGAGAGAGTGGTGCATATTTGGGAGAGGATCTTTTGTATTAGCTTGAGTTATCTCTTGGCAGTGTATTAGCTATCTATAATAAGGAAGTTTTGTTGAGTTTTCTTCCCCTGGAGGGTTTCCCAGGATAAATGTTGTGTCTCTTATGATTGTGTATTTCTCAGTGATCTTGTCTTATGTTGATTTTATCTATTGAAATGCAAAGAACTATAATAATGGATTAAACATTAACACAATCCACATGACCTCGGTTTAACGCAGAGGCATTAAACCCTATTCTCCTCAACAATCCCAAAGGACCTCTACCCTCTCTTCATGTGAACGAGAGCTATGACCTCGAATCAATTCCTTATTTGCTAATCAATGGTCTATATTGAATCGACATGGATATATACAATCAGAGATGACTGTGGATTCCCAACTAGCACATCGTTTATCTCTTTTTCTGAGTTCCGCAATAGAAATTGCTCGTTGGTAGTGGAATTGATGCCAACCGTTGATTTATTGGCAGGTGACTATCGACGATTGGTGTGGATTGTGGAACCAAAACTTGTACGAATGTTAACTCAACCTTTGAATATTGTAATGTCTCTCTGTCGTCGATGTGCCTTTATTGTGATCCGACGGTTTTTCCCCTTTCCTCACGATCGAACGGTGTGCAGAGTTCCAAGAAAAAGGATGAATGGTCAATGTTCGTTCCTTCTAATCCTTGCACGATTTAAATCTAATGGTTATCATCCACTAGTGGAGTGATCGAATGACTATTGTATATTTCCTTATGATCAAAATAATATTTCTCCTCCATAGTTTAGTTAGGATCATCGATCCTTCTCATGGTCGATGGTCACTGGAATAACATTCCCAATCTCATATAGAATATGGGATTGTACCAAGACTCCTCTCCATAATTCTCCTTCTCTCCCTGCAACACAAACCCTACACCTGCAATTACATGATCTCAACTATATGCAGAGACAAGCACTTAATTCTGACAGAGGTATAGAGTTCACAAATAAACAGATAGAGTATTTTCAATGATACTCAAACAAAGTATTTTTTTTTAATTCATATAAAAATATTGTACATACAACTATACAGGCTTGAAGGCCTTCCCTTGCTTGGTTAAATCAATAGGTAATTATCCTCATACAATTGTCCCTCTCGATCTCTAGCCAAATTCTTATGTTGGTCACTTTGTTGGCCTGATTAACTTTCATTTAACTACTTTCCCATCTCTGTCCTAATTAACATTTAGTTGGCCACCTCTTTGCCTCTAAGGCTTACAATAATATACAAATGGATTCTGAACTATTTATGGTTCAGATCGAGCAAATCCTCAATAGATTCCTAAGGATCCTCTCTGATCCACTTTTCACTCAACTAAATTCCTATTCTAGGATCTCCTAATCCCTAAGATCTTCATAAACCTAATATCTCTCATGTTCTCACACATTCGAGAATATTTACAATAAAAACCTCACACATATATTTCTTACTCAAACCACTCAAAACATACATAATTTCCCATTAAGAAACCAAATCCCTTGAGAAAACATAATACCCCCTAGGTCAAATCAAATATACAATGATTTTGCAGTACAATTCCCCTGCATCAAACTCCCAAGGTTGAAAACATTCATGATCTCCTAATCATGTATTTCACATGTTGATGAAACCCTCCAGGGTCCCAAAATCTGTACTGAATCCTTCCACTTGCTCCATCTGCTTCTCCATTCTGATGTTTCTTTGTTGTTGCTTGTACTTCTCTTGGATTCCACATTTTATGTTGCAATGCCCCACTAGATTTTCTTTCACAATATGTTATTGTCACTTTCTTGTTGTTCTTGATTTTCTTCCTTACTGTTGTCTTCTTCTTCTAATACACCTTCCTCATCAACTTCCATATCATCTCAACCTCTATGTCCAACTTGTCCTTTGGTTGATACATACTCTGCCATCTATTGTTGTTTTCTCTTTGTTGAATTATGGTGTTGTTGATGCCCAATAATTGTTGCATCATGTCCTTAATTACATCTTCAAGATTCTCTCTCTGATTTCCTTCTCTTGTGCCACCTCTAATTGACACATTCATTTTCTCTTTTACTTGAATCAAGTATGCATATTCTCTGCAGTCTTCACCTTTAATCAGCCACCTTTCCAGAAAATTTAATTCTTCCCCAATATTCAACACTTGAGGAATACCTTCTTCTTTAGGAAATAGTATAGATTCTACTCCCATGTCATGCTCATCTTCCACTGGTATGCCTGTAACTTTCAGATCAAAATTAAAATTAAAATTTAACTCTTTTTATTTATATTCAATAAGTGTTTCTCTTTCACTAATAGACATATGTGAGCATGTTCTTTCATTGGTTGTACTTTCTCCTCTTTTTGATTCAGTTCCTATCAACATTCTCTCCAACAACTCTATCTCTTCATTCCACCTGGTAAGCATTTCATCAGAAGGATTCTCTTCGGCTTCCTGTTGGCTATCGTCATGAGCCAATTCTTCTTTACCTATAACCACAAATCCTTTTGATTGTCTGCCAGTCCCTTCATCGTCCAAATGTTCAAGTGTTCCCCCTTAGTTGTCTTCATGAGACAACATAGCCTCATTCTCCATCAAAATGCAATTCCGATTTTTCCTTTTCGAAATGTCTTTGAACATTTCCTCCATGAAAAATCCAAGTGATTGTTTATTATCTTCTTTACATGCAAACATACACAAATTGTCAATTCTAAAAACATTAAGGCCTTCAACCTCTCTTGATTCCTTTGCCAGCATATCCTCATCATGTTTATCTGAACTCTCCAAAGAGTCCATGAGACTATCAACTAGTCTCCTCTCCACATCATCCTCTCCAAGGATGTCTCCCTTATTTGGTTCACAATAGTGAACTCCTTCCTCTGTTGTCAATGGCCTACATCTGAACTCAGCTCCTATTAATTTCTCCTTCTGCATCAAAGCATTCATCCTTTTCTTCAATTCCTGAAATCTTTTCCAAAACTTCTCCTCATATAACGACATCACTGGCCACTCGACTTTCTTCTTCATACTCCAACCATGTCTATGGTTCTCTTGCATCTCTTCCTCTTGTAGCAGCTTCTTCATGTAACTGAGTTTACCTTTTATCTCAGTCATCTCTCTGTCAAACTCTTCTTGAATCATCTTCTCTATGCCCTTTACCTTGGAACATTTCCTTTTGTTTTGGTTTTCCTATGAACCTCTGCAATGAACTTCAATGATCATTGTCTTCCCCTCTTTTGTGAATTTCATTTGTTCACATGTGGACTTCACCCAAGCCTTATCTTGACAAGTCTCCATACCTTCCTTCATACCAATTCAAGCTTTCCTCTGAGCCTGACCTCTTGGTATCTACTTGGTCCTCTACCTATGGAACCACCTTTTGAGCAACTCATTTTACCCTCTTTGGCTTCTGCAGTACTCCACTTCTTCTGAGAACATTCATTGTTTCCTCCTTATCCAACTTTCAGCTGGATTATTAAGGTTCCTTGTCACTTTTCTAAGAGTATTCACTTTCTCTTTATGAACACAATTGTTCTTTGGTGCATCTCTTCTAGATGTATGTTGCTATCAACATTCAGTTTGTTTTTAACCTGAAAACACAACTCAAAACCAGAGTTAAAATAAAAACATATCATATCATCCTTCAAGATATTTGCATGATCTCGTTCCACCATTCATCTGCACTTGAATGGACTATTCTTTGCCTCTTCCTTGTTCTATCAGATTTCCCTAAATCTGAATTACTCTGTGTAGAATATCTTTGACCTACTTATGCATTCTCCTATGCATACTATATTCTTATCAAATTTCCAATCTGAACTCCACCTTCACATTCTATCTATGCAAATATGCAATTCCCTGTCAAAGGTCATGTTGGTTGTGGAGCCTAATTATCTTCTTGATTCAAAGGTATTTGTTTTCATTTTTGTTTGTACCCCATGAAGACTTTACATCTTGGAATAATGTACACTCCTCCATGTGGGGGAGTGCAGGGGGGGTTACCCCCCCTGCGGGGTCCAGGGGTAAGTGTTCCCCTGAAGGAAATATTTCCTTGTAAATGTATATTGTAATTTAATTGTAAATCTGTTAGGGTCCTAACCCACACATAGGTAGATCAATATATTCTGATGTAATAAAGGTCAATATTAATAAGGCCTTTCAATAAAATAGAATAAGGCGAATGTAAGAAGACCTAATAGA
>ML779979.1:1393543-1408207 GCA_009831015.1 Picea engelmannii
CCCCCTCGAAGAGGCCTGTGAACATTGCTTTCTGAATCAAAGTGTTATTTATGTTGTTGTTCTTATATCATTTATGTGTTATTGTGGAGATTATGCTAGATATATTACTGTTATTCTGCCATTTCTAGCATTTTATTTATGTTTTGCATATTTATTATATCTGGTATCTTGCAAAATCTAGACCATTCATTATAAGGTCACAGATCTGACGGTAGAATTTATGTTATGGTTTTTTTCCCTAGAAGGCAACCCTCTTTTATGAGGGAAATGTCTTGCGACTATGCATCATTGTGAATATTATATTCTAAGTGAGAAGACTGTGAAAGAAGAAGAGGAAGTTACAGTGAGTGTGTTGTAGGTTGTATCCCTTCATTTCTTGGATAATAATAAAGGAAGGACCTGGAAATTTATCTAGTGGACATAGCCCACACTGGGTGAACCACGTATATTTGTGTCTCTATTGTATTGTGTATCTTTTGTGTTTTATTTCCGCATTTGTTTTATTTTATTTCTTTGTGATCCTATTTTTCTAACAAATCATTCTTTTTCTTTGATATAAAAATGACGCAAGTCAAATCAGAATCGTTCCAAATTCCTTACAGTCTTGGCCTAGATCCAAATATGTTGTTGACAAATCCCATAGTTATTGCGACCCTATTTTCCTTAGGGTGCTCTAAACCCTTTACAGGGTTCCTAGGATCAATCTGCTCTTTCTTTCATTTGTTGTCCCTTTTCCACAGGACCAATCCACATGACCATAGTTTAACGTAGAGGCGCTAAACCATGTTCTCCTCAACTAGCCCAAAGGACCTCTTCCTTCTCTTCGTATGACCAAGAGCTATGACCTTGTCTCAATTCCTTGGTTTCTAATTGACTATATGGCTTGAAATAGCATGGAGATCTATGATCGGGGATGATTGCAGAGTCCCAACTAGCATGACGTTTATCTCTTTTTCCAAGTTTCACAATAGAAACTTCCCGTTGGTAGTGGAATCGATGTCAACTATTTATTTATTGGCAGGTGGCGATCGACGATCAGTGTGGATTGTGGAACCAAAAATTGTGCGAACATTAACTCAACCTTTGAGTCTCGTAATGGCTCTCTGTTGTCAATCTACCTTCACTGAGATCCAACGATTTTTCCCCTTTCCTCACGATCAGACGGTGTGTAGAGTTCCAAGCCAAAGGATGAACATTCAATTTTTCGTTCCTTCTGATCCTTGCATGATTGAGATCTGATGGTTATCATCCACTAGTGGAGTGATCGAACAAATTTTGTATCTTCCCTTATGATCACGATAATATTTCACCTCCATAGTTCAGTTAGGATCATCAATCCTTCTCATGATCTATGGTCATTGAAATAACATTCTCAATATAATATAGAATGCGGGATTGTACCAGGCCTCATCTCCATAATTCGCCTTCTCTCCCTGAAACACAAACCCTACACTTGCAATTACATGATCTCAACTATATTCAAAGACATGCACTTAATTCTCACGGGGGTATATAGTTCACAAATAAATAGATAGAGGATTTTCAGTGATACCTAAACAGAGTATTTTTTTTTCATTCATATACAAATATTGGACATACAACTATATAGGCTCGAAGGCCTTCCCTTGCCTAGTTAAATCAACAGGTAATGATCCTCATGCAATTGGCCCTCTTGATCTCTAGCCAAATTATTATGTTGGTCACTTTGTTGGCCTGATTAAATTTCAGTTAAATACTTTCCCATCTCTGGCCTAATTAACATTCAGTTGGCCACCTCTTTGCCTCTAAGGCTTAAAATAATATACAAAGGTATTTTGAACTGTTTCTAGTTCAGATCCAACAAATCCTCAACAGATTCCTAAGAATCCACTTTTCACTCAACTAAATCCCTATTCTAGGATCTCCTAATCCCTAAGATCCTCATGAGATATTCATAAGCCTAATATCTCATGTTCTCACACATTCGAGAATATTTACAATAAAAACCTCACACATATATTTCTTACTCAAACCACTCAAAACATACATAATTTCCCATTAACAAACCAAATCCCTTAGCAAACATAAGACCCCCTAGGTCAAATAAAATATACAATGATTTTGGAGTAGAATTCCCCTGCATGAGTGTTCCTAAAGGTGAAATATTGCAACTTATCAGAGAGGCTCACAGCTCCAAGGTTGGAGTACATTTTGGTGTTGGAAATATGATTTCTAACTTACAGAGGTATGTGTACTCACCCCGAATGAAAGAATATGTAGCATGGTATATTAGAGGATGCATACTTTATTGTACCAACAAGCCTAGTAACAGGAAACAATGTCTATACCATCCCTTAATTGTACCCACTCGACCTTGGAAAAGTATTTCCATGGACTTTTTTGGGAGGTTTACCAACAAACAAGAAGGGACGTGACTATTAGTTGACAGATTTGGCAAGATGTGGATTTGCATGCCTTGTAAAAATACCATCAAAGGAAAAGACACAACAAACAAGTTCTTTTAATTAATATAGGTTCACTTTGGGATACCAAGGAGCATCATCTCATAGAAGGATACCAAATTTCTTAGTTAATTTTGGAATACATTGTGGGAGAAGATGGACACTAAATTGAATAGATATACAACATTCCATCCACATATAGATGGGTAGACAATAGTAGTCATCAGTACTTTGGTGAGGCTTTTGAAGGGTTACAATAAAAAAAATCTAAAGACCTATGATGAAAGTATGATCTATATGCAACACTCTTATAACATAGTAGTGTAATGGCAAGTCAATTTTTGAAACTTGCTTTGGAAATTTTATATGTTGTATATGGACAACAAGGAGGAGTGAAGGAGGGCCTCAAAGTATATGCAATGAGAGAAGAAAAATGTGTTAATAATATTACACATATCCATTTTCAAGTACAGGAGATGTTGAATAAGTCAGAGGAACAATATAAGGCTAGACATGATCAATACAAAACCAAGAACTCATTCAAAGTGAGAAATAGAATTTGATTATAGTTGGAAAAGGAAATATTACAAGGTCCTGGTAAGAATATCAAGGCTCTGTAGTATTTCCCTTTTGATATATTGGAGAAGGTGGAAGATAACGCCTACAAACCCATTCTACACCCATATATGCACATTTACTCAACAGTGAATATGAAAAATATGAAACTATATGATCCTTCCATGTTGGATCAGGACGAGTAGGTCCTACCTACCATAGAGGACTTATAACTAGAGGCTCATGAATTGGTAGTAGAAAAAAATTTGCAGAAGATTACCAAAGCTACAATATAGGGGCAGTATGACCTTTGAAAGGACAATTTTCAGGAAAAACAAAATGATACTCCAAAAAGGTAAAGGAAACATGTCCTCGCCTCGTTAAGTAAATATTGTGGGGACCAAAAGACTCCCTAAATGGGGAGGTATGATATAGATTGGATAATTATATTATTTTTCATCTATATTGATTTTTTTAGAGAGGAACAAATTGGAGGAATAAGCTTGCAGCTTCCAGTTTAGAAAATTAGGGTTTGAAACCTTCCAAAGACTTTTTGAGGAATCAAACAACAATTGTTTGGGTCAAAAATTTGTCTTCTTTAGCACAGACCCCTTGATGTTGATCTACACCCATAAACCTTTTCAATGCGCAAAAAACATGTCAATAAGAGCTCATATGCAAAAGCTATGCCTCTCGCAAGTTGACCCACTATGTTGACCACCATGGTATGAGAGGATGTCACATGAACCCCTATTTCTCATGCATATGTGGCTAGCCACGTGTGGACTTTCAAGAAGATTCTAGAAGGTCCAAAACCTTATCACAATTGAGGGTTGAGGAAGTTAAAACCCTACCCCTAGATGGTTATCGAGCTATGTTAAATATCAAGCCGTTGGGAGTAGAATGGGTTTCATTATTTTGCATTGTGTCTTGTTCCATAGTTGAGGAAAACATTTGATAGTGATATTTGGTGAGCATAAAAAAAGAAGGAGAAGGATTTTGTAGCAGTTTTGCAGGCCACAGTGACAAAAGGTAACTCCATAGTGAATTATCATTCCTTTGTATATGCATTTTATAATTGAAGCAAAGAGAGTAGATCATAGGCCACATTTTTATATAGTATATCCTCCCCACTTAAGTTTTATTCTCATTATATTACATTATTAATTATAATTTTATTTTTTGAATTTTGAATTTATTATTAAGTATATAAAAAAAAGTAATAGTAAATTTAATCAATTATGAATTGTTTTAAATAAAGCATAATATAAATCTAAATATTTTGGAGCTACATTATTTATTGTGTATACAATAATCTAAAAAAAATCATTACTTGTATACATTTTATCTCTTAACTCTATACTAACCTAATTTATTTGGATATTATTATTGATGAAAAAATATAGATTAACCTTCCCTAGATAACAACTCTAACTTAATGTGATATGTGGCATATGTTTTTATTATTTTAATATTTTCCTTAGGAGGCCCATTTTAGACCAAAACTTATTTTAATGTTCTACAACTTTGGGGTTTACCCTCTCTTCGAGCCATTGGAAATTCTCTTGAAAAAATACATTATAGAAGCAAGGAAATAAAGAACTGTGATATCACCAAAATGCTCTAATATGTGTAGAAATGAATTTCAACAAAGGATTCTCCACAAAACATAAATTAACAAGAAAAAAATCCTCTTGGTTTCAAAAGTTGGATTTTGAAAATATATTCTTCAATGCAGATTTTATTTTGAAACATGACATATAGAAGATCGCTTCCCAAAAAGGCCAAGGAAAGCCAATAAACACCAATGTAAGTTAACTTTATGGGTTGGCACCAAGGAAAAACATCAAACCTAAGTCATTGTACACGTCCAAACCCCTATGTGTCATGTATCCTATGTGTCAAACATGACACACTAAGGACATGTGTCGTACATGCCATGCTGAGGACACATGTCAAACACATGTTTAACACATGTCCTATTCATAGGAAAAATTCCAAACACATGTTCTACATGTGCTCTCAATGTGTCCTGAAAATAGGACATGTGTCCTACACAAAATAGGACCTAGGATCATGTTTTCTCATGCAAGTTGCAATTGTGAGGTGTTTCGATGTGCAACTTATATATATATATCCTACTAATTCTATTTAAAGAGGTCTCCACCCCCTCCATTTCAACCACCCTAGTAATTAATAGTAAGTAAAAATGGCTTTCTCCTTTATCTTTCATTTTCATCCTTTTACTTAATTTTTAACATTACCATTAATTGTTTCAGGATGTTTGAGAATGGTTCCAACCTTATTGGACATCATATGGAGAAAGTGTAATTTTAGGTCCCATTCAAAATTCATAAGACTTCAAAAGTTTTCAAGATTTCAAGATTAGCATGATTGCAATGTTTGCACTAGATTATATCATGTATCAGGGTATGGAACTGACAATTAATCAAGGGCACCAAGCCCTTTATGTACCTCGATGTTGGTGCCATTCATTACTAAACTCTTTTGTCACAACCCCTATAAAAATGTACACTTCACTCAAGTATAAACTCTTATGATGAACTCTTCTCTTTGTCATCGTGTCAAGTGACTTAGTGGTGTATGTGCGCACCAACCTCCATAATATTTACAGATACAGAAAAGACTAGTTGAAGAAAAAGATAAAGATGTGGGATGTGTTTCCCGGTGATATGGGTTTGGACAACAGTGTTCAGTTGGAATTATCCAACTTGGATCTTAATGAACTAGTGCTAGATTCTATCACTTTTGATGGTGGTTATCCTCTTGAGGGGTCATCCTCCACATCAACAGATGCACAAATGACATTGGATATAAAGGAGGAGGAGAGAGGAGAGAGAAGTGGTAGTGATGTTGATCTTGATGATTATGACATGGAGGACTACTTACAGTCATAAATCATAACCTATGAGATTCTTCCATCTATGGTTTTAGTATCTACCTTATGTCTATTTGGTATTTTCCATTGGCATTCCCACCTATACATTTTGATTTTAATGACTTCATGAGATTCAGAATGTTGCAGCTTATGGCTCTAATTTCTTGTGTGTTAAGTGTTTGTAATTTGATCATCATTGATGTTACAATGTGTTAGGTTACATGTTTTGTATCATGTAAATGTTCTATTTTCTAACAAAATATGAATCTTTGTGTCTATATTTCATTTTTTATGTGTAATTTTCAAAAAAAATTCATATGTGTGTGTAAATGTGTAATTTTCCTATTTTCGAGATCGTCATGTCACATGTCAAACACTTGAATTTCCGTTTCCTCTAAATCTTGTGTCATTGTGGCAGTCGACTTAGCATAAAACGATTAGAAAGGATGAGCTCAATGACTTGAACCCACCCGTAGATGAGCCAAAACTAAAATCAAAAGAAATTAGACATCTCATCAAAAGAGAAATATGTTATATCACATGATTCAATGGAGTAATATGTTAATCCCTTAGATCTAGATCGGGAGGCCGAAATCTCGCATGTTTGAAAGAGGAGGGGACTCTAAAACAACCAAAACCTCCAAACTAAGGAAAACCGGGATTGGAGGGGGTAACATTAAATATATCAAAAACATAGGATGAGTGAACAACAATAGTAAAGAATAAAAAATATGATTCAACAACAACACAATTAGTGGTGACAAGAAACCAACCAAGTGATTCAATTTAAACATGTATTGTTTCTATATTTTGTTATGTAAACAATTTGTCAAAATTTTCTCAAGCAAGAAATATAAATATAGTCTCTATGAATACAAACTTTCACATAAATTAGGAGCTAGAAAATTTTAGTAGAATCAAAGAATTACCTAATCTTATTTTCACAGAATTTTGGAAAGTCAAATGTAATAATTATTGTTTGGTGTCTTACAACTCTTTTTTTTACAATGTGATATCTTAATTTTGATAATCACCAAAAACACCATATTATGAAAAATTTAAACATTTCATTTACATGATATTAAGAACATATAAATATAAATAACTTAAATAGAAAAACACATTTTAAGTTAATTAGGGTCAATTTTGGGACCATAACCCGAGGACAGTTTTCCATCCATTGATTTGAGCCAAGTATTAACGATGGGCTTTGGACCTGAGAAGGCAAGTATTCCACGTCAAGTGGACAAACACACCATAACACAACAAATTGCAATACAATATAAATATATAAATTTAAAATTATTTTTCATAAATATTCATTGTGTTATTTATTAGAAATTTATAATCTATTTTTATAATCTATAGTTTATTTTTCATAATCTATCTTTAGAAGTTTATTTTTTTTAAGCATTAAATTTTAGGATGTAAAGTTGAAAATAAAATTGATTCTATACAAATAATGTAAAGGTAGAGATAAAATGGATGTTATAATTAAACAAATTTATTTTTTTTAAGAAAATAGTTTAGAACATTGTAAAATAAAAATAAAAAAATTTAAAATTTCCCATCATTTTTTCTTTATTTGTTGTCATTACTTAAACTAATTGTTTATTTTTCACATTACAATACATCATAATTACACACACAATAATACAACACATTACAATGAAACATAAATGTATAAATTTAAAATCATTTACCATAAATATTCACATTTCAAGTGTTCTTTATTAAGTATCAAACTTTAAATTTTTTTTTTAAGAAAATAGTTTAGAACATTGTAAAATGAAAAATGAAATAGATAAATTTAAAATTTTTACATCATTTTTTCTTTATTTAGTTGCCATTACTTAAATTATTTGTTTATTTTCACATTAAAATACATCATAATTACACAAACACATCATAATACAACACATTGCAATACAACATAAATAAATAAATTTTAAAATCTATTCTAAGTTCATCTTTTTTAAGCATTAAATTTTAGGATACAAGGTTGAAAATAAAAGATTGATTCTATATATATATAATGCAAAGTTGAAAATAAGATTAATTCTATATATATAATGCAAAGTTGAAAATAAAATTGATTTTATAATCAAGGAAATTTAAAAAATAATTTATAACATTGTAAAATAACATAAATAAAATAAAAAACTTCACATCATTTTTTGTTTAATCAATACCATTACTTAAATTATATGTTTAATTTCATTATCCAAATTATTTCAAACAACATAACATTAACATTATAAAATATAATAAATAATAAATAAAATTAACAACTTCATATCATGTTTTCTTTATATGTTGGCATTACTTAAATTATTTGTTTAATTCATTATCCAAATTATTTTAAACAAAACATAAGTAGATAGAGTTAAATAAAAATACATGTTTATCGAGTGTATCCTCAATCTTATTAAAAAAAAAAAAATCCTTATTATATGTATTATAATAAAAAAATTTAAATAAAATTATGAATCATTATATGCATTATAAAAAATAAAAAAATTACAAACTTTATATCTATCACATTTAAATACATATATACAATTTTACCTTTGTAGAATGGATATATATACAAACAAAACGCAAAGTTATACACAAAAATACTATACAACACAAATATATAAATTTAGAGTTCTTTTTTTTATAAATATTTAAATTTTAGAAGTTCATTTTTATTACCTATCAAGGTTTTAATGACTTTAAACTAATTTAAATTAAAACATATTACATACATTATTTTATAAATTTTAATGATTTTAAACTAATTTAAAATACAACATATTGCATATAATATTAATGCTACTTGTGTATATAATCATATACACGCAAACACTACATAACATAACACATTACAATACAACACTACATAACACAACACATTACAATACAACATTACATAATAAAAATTAAAAAAATAAAACTATATTAATTTAAAGTTTGTTTTTATATCGAGTTAGAGGTTCATTTTATTAAATATCAAATTTTAAAATATAATTTTGGAAGTTTATTTTTATCAAGTATCAAATTTTAATGTAAATCTGAGAATAAGATCAATTTTATATATAACTTAGATAAATAAATGTTCTTCTTATTTTTTTTTCCATTTGTAAAAGATAACATTTATAGTAAGATGATTTTATATAACTTAATTAAATAGATTATAAATTTGAATATACAATGTAGCAGCCGAAATCACTCCTCGGTGCTTTCAAGCGCATCTGCATGACGTTGAAGCCAAGGTTAGTATGGAGAAAACTATGACCATGAGCTCGGAGGTGGAAAAAGAAACCATTAGATGGGTTACAAACATTGGTAACACGTGAGCTCACGAGACAAAGTACTGGAAAATTGTTCATCCTCCAGTAACAATCTATCGACCTTTGTTCCTATTCGCAATGTTCATTCTGTTCTGAATCAACCTTAGGGGGAGCAACCCCAAGATACTCCAGCGGAGCCTCTAGCTCCATTACCAGAAGGTACCTCTTCTCAATTTTGAATGCACTACAGCAGAAGAAAAGGCTATAAAGATCTCTACAATGTTTATTTTTTAGGTTTATACTGTTTATTTAGCTTTTAAGACTCTTTGGAAAAACATTAAGAAAAGTGTATGGACAAAATATTTACTTCTTTGTTGCTAGCCTGATTTCGCTAGTGATAGGATAGTAGAAAGGAACTTTTGTATGTATGATATCAAAAAAGATTAATAGAAATTTTTCCCATAAACTTTAAAACAAAATACAATCAAATACAAACAAATAAAATGGAAAAACACATTCTTTTTTTTTGTAAGTTAGAAAAATATATTGAGACTGCTAAAGTGCAAAAGTTACAGCTGGCACAATAGTTCGAGAGACCGTGGGAGGATTTCCCTAGTGGGAAACCAATGCTTCCACATGGCCGAAGAGTTCCCAATTGTCCATGCAATTATAAAAAACTATAAAAAACAAATTGTTTTAAGCCTAGAAATTAGGATGCCACACAAGGTTGGAACCCAGTAAACTAATTTGCATGGAAACATAAAAAACCAGTGAAACCTCAAAACGTTGGGATCATCTGGAGCTAGGGTCTAGCATCTATCCTTTATGTTGGTCCTATGCAATTTCCTTGTCTGAAATCCCCATGTCCGGAGTGGTATGTCGGAGAGCTCCTCGCAATGAGTATGACGTTCATCCCTTTCCAGCAACTCCTTGATGTCACACTTGACATCCATTATTGAGATCTGGATCAAATCCAGAGAATTCTTCAAATTCACGAGCCCATCGCACCGAGAACGAGAAAGAGGATGTGGAGGGGGTGGAGGGGCATCAGAAGAAGAAGGAGGGGAGGAGGAAGAAGGGAGATGGGAGGATGAATAAGAAAGAGGGGTGGTCGGACTGGGGGGAGTAGAGGGAGGGGGGAAATGGGGTGGAGACTGGTGGATGGGCAGAGGCTCTGGGCTCAGCTTAGGTGCAAAACCGAGGGAATTTTCAAAGCCATCAAACCACTAGACTATGCATGCCCACGAAGAGGAAAAAGGAGGGAGTTTCAGAGTGGAGGCACAAACGGGAGCCTAAGGCAAGTTCTGAGGAGCTTTCCTACCATGACCCCACGAGCCTCTTCCCCTCGCAGCATACCAAGCCTCCCCACGCTTTTATTTTCCTTGTTGGCACGACATCGGGAAGAAAACCAGGAGAGGAGTGGAGGAAATGGACCAGAGGTGGAACGGAAGTAAGATCTCGAAGCGAAGGTGGAGCAAAGGGATAAGCTCAAACCAGAGGTGAAGAGAATCTCATAATAGTGTGTGACTGCGAGGAGAGAGAGGCAGCTTATGCGAATGAGCTATGAACTTCACCGGCACAGAACAAAAACCATGAATTTGGGGCTTGCGATGGGACTGGTTAGGAGGCCATCCCATCACATTTACAAACCCTGTGAGCTGGAGCGCCATTTCCATAATTGGCTCTATGCATAAATGAATGTAGGGGTATGTCAATCGATATGTTGAGTGCATGGATTAAATCTTTGGAGTGAGTGCGGGTTGTGGTGGCCTGATGCTGAGAGGGTTGTGGCCAAGTGTCCACCCACCTATCCATGCACACGATGGTCCTGTTGACACCCCATCTGGGGTGAAAAAACAAATTCTTATTATCAACATATATATAAATAAATAATACATATTTATACATATGATGTACAATGTAAACATATAAAAATATAAACATTTTAATTAACCGCATTATATTTAAACAATGCAAATATAAATATATTTACAAAATGATTCTTTTTGGTGGAGGAGATGGTTTTGTGGTCACTCTGCGTTTTTCTCCGCAGCTGCTCACACTTTCCTCCCTAACTGCGAGCCTTCTTTTTCGGCGAGCCTCCCCCTACGGTGACTGGCACTTCCCTCACGTTTTTCGTCAACTCTCTGGAACTTACTCCACCAATTTCCTACCCCCCCATATCCATGGAGACATATTATGAGGACGTGGAATACACCCTAGACCCATCAGAAACCCTTCTCTGGTTCCCGACAGGTGGCATCCCTCATCCTGACTCCCCCAGGCACCTGACGACATCCGAGGGTTTCTCCTTATGGGGGTATACTGAGAATGAATCATCCTCCATACTCCCCCTGGCTCGATCTATGGATATTCACACGTCTCTTGACCCTACCTCATTTCAACTACATTTCAGAGAGATTTTATTCACATCATCCCCACAGGGTTTTCATGCAATCCCACCCTTTGACACTTTCGAGCAGTCGGGCTCCACGACAGCATTTGAAACTTCATCCTTATCTTTGTCTGGGCACACACCTCTAGATATCAACCCCTATCGGGTCTCTCAGTCCCCCACCCTCCCCATCTTCCTCCTGGTTCCACCCCCTTTTTCTCCTTCTTGTGGGGGACCACCTTTGGAAGAGCTAGCGGCGACACTGGCCATTTTTGGCATACACAAGTCTGAACCCATACTCTAGGATTTATGCTTCTTCTGAGATGTCAGCTTGGGACTATTATCTGAATCCATCATTGGAGGCTCAAAAGTGGGCTTTATCGGCTCATATCTCCCATCTACAAATTTAAATGGTTGGGACTTCTTAGAAGACGGTGGAAGTGGAGATACAGTTCCCAACGGATTGACTAAGGGCCCCGACCCTCACTCCTCGATCAGGTGCAAGAAGAGGAACAAGTATATCGGGGAAGTTTCAGACTCATCTAACCTCATCCTGGGAGAGGACCTCTCAATGGAAGAAGTTTTGGAGTTAGCGGATAAATATGTGGTGGGGAAAGTTTATGGGAGGCATTTTAGCGAGAAAACACTTAAAACCTGGGCGTACACCACCTAGGGCTCGGCCCAACCTGCACCTCCTCAAATACGTCACTTATCAATGGGTTTCTTTATCATCATATTTTTCGATGCAGCCTGACTCCTCTCGGGTTTTTGGTCCATTGATTCATCCCCAGTACTACTAAAGCTCTGGGATCCAACTTTTGATGCAGCAAGTGCACGAGTAGATTCCTTTCCAATATGGGTCCGCCTGCCTAGAATTCCACCTCACTTATGGTCTGAGAAAGTATTTCAAGCTATTGGGAATTCATTGGGAATCTACTTGGATGCATATTTTACTTTCAAGGAGTCGAGGGAGATGTATTTGGCCCATATTTTGGTCTCGCTAAACATCAAAGGAGGGTTGTGTAAGGAACTAAATATCATGGATCAGGGCCGCACTAGGGAAAAAATCCTCGACTATGAAGGGATACCATTCTGATGTTGTCGTTTTCATGCACATGGGCACATACTCAAATACTGTCCACAACCACATCATGGATTCTCCTCACACTCTCGCCTCCATGTGATAGAGAATCTTCAGCAGGAGCCTTCTCCTTCATCATCAGCCTCTCCCACTAATTATTCAACCTCAAACTGACAACATTCTTCTGAAAGACCCCCACAGAGGTCACAACATCCACCAGAGGGATTGGCATCAGGATTAGAGCGACTGGATTTTGGATGGCACCCTCCCTAGGATCGGGAATTATCTTCGCATCATCCAAGAGGTAATCTACAGTTTCCCTCCATTGAATCTTTTCTAAATTTTCATTACACTATTCCACTACCATTCTAGGATCCCCTGCGAGCCTTCAAATATCTAAAAATTGACAATCCCCCCACACTTACGCTCCTCCACTCCTCCCTCCCCCAAAAGGTCGCGCCTCTTCTCCTCTCCACACTAACCTCCATAGCTTCCCTATCCCTTTGCTCCCCCTATAACGTCCCCGACCACCCAGGCCAGGCCATGATACATGAGAGAACACTTTTGTTCTCTCTATGGAACATACTGTAACATACCCAGCATCTAACTGAGTTATGCCACATAAATTTTTCAAACTGCTTGCAATTAAAATATATACACACAGAACTCTTGCGGAAATATATATATATATATAACGTAAATAGACAAATACATCTGTAAATGAAAGGATTCACACTGAAATAATATTAAATGTATACATGCATCATATATAGGAAATACCCATAAATATACAGACAGTTATAACCACACATAGGATAAACCCATAAAAATAAGCACGTAAATAATTATACAACATGTAAATGAATCACATAGTTGGCACTTATCTTGGTGAGAATATCACCAACCGTGTGCAGACCTTCCATGAACCTCCTAGCCTTAGACCACACTGCTCATCACTCTCAGCAGTGGGTCACCCCCGAGCTAGGACTAAACTCCACCCAGGTAAAGGGATTCCTAACCAGGCTAATGGTTCATAGATAACAGAAAATACTCTGTCACGGGTGCCAAATCAAACTAACAACCTATAGTCCCTCATTCCCCACATGCATGTCCCACCCAGGAAGTGTTCCCCTTCTCTGCTCAACATTCCTTCGGCTGCCCCACTTCCTTTCTGGGCTTTAGCAAGAGGCCGAACAGGAAGTCTCAGAGCCCTGTAGTTGCAGTTTAACACCTTCAGGAAATTAATTCCCCAGCAATTCTCTCACCCAGAGATAAATTGCTCATGGGCCTGACAACCTACATCTTCAATATCCCACAGGCCTGAAAACCCACTTCTTCAGTTGAGCTCCCAAGCTAACCAGATACACAAACATAATGGCTATGGATACAGGTTCAGGTACAGTCATGAAGGTATGAATGATAGCTCATTGAGTGTGTGAAGGATGATCGACTGGATGACTGAATGATAGGAGGAATGCCGACAATAATGCCAAAAAATGAACTAATTCCAAACAATATGTATGCATGTCCCCAACATGACACTTGTCATGTTGGGAGCTACTTTGGCCCACTTGTCCCCAACTTTGGAACTTAGGATAAAATAATTACCCATACTTTATACTTTAAGGAATATTAATATAATATTCTTTTTTGTCTTAAGCTCTCTAGCTTAGCCCTTTTCCTTAACTTGTAGCCCCACCCTCTCCCTAACTAATGGAGTTTAATCCCCCATACTCTTTTATCATGGTCGGTCTATGCGCAACGATGTATTTTATATTAATGATGAGACATATACAAAAATAGGCGCACTGACCTTTAACATCTAGGCTCTTCGGCCTAATCATCACAAAACTGGCTCACCAACCTATAAAACATAGCATATACACAAAGGCTCGTTGGCCTCAATATCACGCGCACTTAAGATGTTGCGTGCGGTATCCTGGAATGTGCACACTTCATCATTTTACTACGCATTACATGCGCACACTATGCCATGAAATGTGCATACCAAAATGATA
>ML779979.1:1408607-1430424 GCA_009831015.1 Picea engelmannii
ACTTCAGTCGAGGATCTCTCCTCTTAATATTCGGAGGAACCCTCCATTCTCTTCCATCTTGGGAATAGAACTATCTTCGAGCCCTCTGTAAAAGATACGAGAATTGGACTTAACTCAGATATTGGTACATCAAAGAGAGGGTGGGGATGCACCTCCCTAATTTACAAGGCACAAATCTCGAGTGCACCTAGATATTGCGTCAGGACGCCAACAGTCTATTTTTGGGGCACTTAGAGGAGTGAAAACCCCTGGGAGGGTTACCTTATGAAATTTATCTCCTTCAATTGCAGGGATCTGGTGAGCCCCCATAAGAAATATTCCCTGGAACGGTTGATCACCACTCAACAACCAGACATCATTCTACTTCAAGAAACGTTGGTAGACTCTACATCAGTCTCTTCTACCCTAGCCACCTTACTCTTGGGCTGGCAATTTGTTGGCATAGATGTTGTTGGAAGATATGTAGGGCTAGCCATGGGATGGTGCATCAGATTAATCAAATTACTCAACTCCTGGGAACTCAACTAATGTCTAAGAATTTATATATTTGTGGAAGGACTGGGGAAAGAATTCAGAATACTCAATGTCTACGGTCCCTATCTCGACAAAACCCCTTTCTGGGAATCACTCCTCAGACTGAAGATCTTGAAAGCTGAAAATTTTATCTTTGGGGGTGACCTAAATTTCTCCTTAGGGGCGGCAAAGGTCTGGGGCCCCTCAACGCATCTGGATCAACGCATTTCTATGTTCACCCACCTCTTGTTGGAAAATGGGTTATTGGACATCACCCCGAGGAAGCCAAATCCAACTTGGAGGAATATGTGTTCAAGGGAAGCAAGGGTAGAAAAGAGAATTGATCACTTCCTTGTGATTGAAGCACTAATGGAGGCAACCTTCCAAGTAAGGAAATGGATAGGTGTGGGTGGCATATCAGATCATTCCCCAGTCTGGCTCACTTTGGAGGGCGGACCACACAAGCCTCCTTCACCTTTTTAATTCAATGCCTATTAGACATCGGATGAGAGCTTCCAAGAATTGGTTCAGTCAAATTGAAGGCCTTTTGTTCCCAACCTTGGCTATCTTGCAGGTGTACACTTTGTGAACAACCTTAAAAAAATCAAATCTTTAACTATCCCTTGGGCTAAGGAAAAAAGGCAGAGGGAGGAAAGGGAATTACAAAACACAGAAGAACAAATTGAGGCTATATATCAAGAGGAAGATGTGGGTTTCCTAACTGATTCGTCCAAGGACACTTTAAAATCCTTGGAATCACGATGCAAACAACTCCTAGCCAACCAGGAAGCGACCTGGAGACTAAAAAGCAGGGCAGTTTGGCTAGAACAAGGGGATGAAAACACAAAATTCTTCCATGCTTTTGCAAAGGGATGCAAAGCCTCAAATACCATCTGGGATATGAAGGACCGGGAAGGAAGAATTGTATCATCCTTCACAGGGTTGGCGAATTTGGGTAAAAACCACTTCAAAACCTTGTACAAATCAGATCAGAGGGTGAGCATTGTTGAAATAGTTTGTATGGCTCTCTATCACCCCAGTTTTGTAAACAAAGAAAATGACAGAGACCTCTACATGGATATCAGCAAAGCTGAATTAAAGGAGACTCTTCATAATTTCCAAAAGGAAAAGATCCTAGTCCCCGAGGTGTAGGACAGTCGGTGAGGGAGTGTGTTGTTAAGGCACTCCATGATGTTAAAGTCACTGGTTCGAAACCTGTGGGGACAAAAAATCCATCCATGTTAAGGGTTGGTGTGTCTCAGGCCGGGTGCAATCCTCGGGTGATTTTGATGGCTTATATGTCCCTGATTCACGATTTATTAGCCACAAGTTAGTCCTACATGTCACAAACAAACTAACAATAAAAAAAAAGGGGGGGACGAGATCCTAGGACCAAATGGTTGGCCAATATAATTTTATATTGGATTATATGAATTGATCGAACCAAACCTCCTCCAGGTGGTGGAAGAAACTAGAAGGAATGGAACGATGCATCTACCTTTCAACACAACATTCCTGGCCTTAATCCCCAAAAAGGATGAACCTCTCTCCTTCAAGGACTTTCGATCGATTTCATTATGCAACTGTATATACAAGATTGTGGCAAAACTCATATCTAGATGCCTTAAGCCCATACTCTTGGAGGTGATCTCAAAAGAACAATTTGGTTTTCTAAATGGCAGAAAGATACACAAAGCAATTGGAGTGTCACAAGAAGTCCTGCACAGTCTAATATCTCTACGGTCTAAAGGGGTAGCATTAAAAATTGATCTCTCAAAGGATTTTGACCGAGTAAGTTGGTCTTTCATAAGACTCCTACTCACACACCTAGGGTTCTAGGTGCCCTTCATCAGATGGATAATGGCTTGTATCTTCACAGTAACCTTTGTTGTTTTAATTAATGGAGCAACATCCCCATTCTTCTCCTCATGAAGGGGTCTACGACAAGGATTCCCCCTCTCCACACTACTCTTCCTCCTAGTTGCAGAAGGGTTAAGTAGGGCTTTGATATTGGACATCAACTTGGGGGATTTCCAAGGTATAAAAACCTCTCCATATTTCAGAATCACACATCTACTTTTCGTGGACGACATGATAATATTCAGTAGTGGCATACCAAGAGATGCTAAGAACCTAGCAGCATTACTCCATCTCTTTTGGGATGCAACATGGATGATCATAAACTCTCAAAAATTCACTTTATCATTAATTGGAATTGATTAAGCCACTACGACACTCTTTAAAACTCTTTTCCCCTTCCCAAATCAAAAAATTCAACAAGGGATAAAATATCTCGGTTTCCAACTCAAATCAAATAATTATCTCAAAGGGGACTGGATTTGGCTTTTGGAAAAACTAGAGAAACGATTAAATCTTTGGAGTTTTCGATGGCTCTCAAGGGAAGGAAGGTTGACTCTGATGAAATCAGTACTAGAAGCCATCCCAGTCTACTGGATGTCACTCTCCTGGATTCCCAAGGGTGTATTAGAAAAACTATGCAGACTCTGCTTCTGGTTTATCTGGTCTGGAACGAAGGATCACTACACCCTACCATGGGAAAAATGGGACTTACTTTCCAGACCAAAAGCTTTAGGGGACTGGGTTCTAAAAAATATCTTCATATTCTCCAAAGCCTTAGGAGCCAAATCTTGTTGGTGACTCCTCACAACAAATAGTTTATGGACTCAAGTGGTCACCCACAAATACATAAATCCAGGCTCGGTGGGGGAATGGATTCGTTGGGAAAACAAAAATATTAATAGTTTCTCCATCATATGGAAGCCAGTAATCAAGTCCTTCCATATTATTGGGGATGGCCTGGCCTGGAAAATTGGTATGGGAGACATTTTTTGAATTGGCTCTGATCCATGGCCAGGAAGTGGGAATGCCCATATTCTATCTCATGGATTATTGAACTGCCTACATACACAGGGTTTTTTCAAACTAAACCAAATTTCCAACTAAGGATCCACAAACATATGGAATCAAGGTTGGCACAGTGCTGAGAATATTGGGTTGGAAGGTGACTTAAGACTTCAGTGAGACAACTACTTATTCTCTCTTCAGAGGGGCCACATCAAACTCTTGGATATGGATGATGAGTTGGTCTGGAAAAAATCCATCCATGGAGTCTACACACCGAAAATGGGATACACATCCCTCAACATTGACAACTTTCAACAGGAACCAAGTTGGTGGTGGAGAGGTATTTGGAAACTCAAAGCTCCACTGAAATCCAAGATTTTCATGTGGACAACACTGTATAACAAAGTACCAGCCTGGGACAAGATGATAAAATGTCAATTCGAAGGTCCAGGCTGGTGTTCTTTATGTAAAGGGTATATTGAAACTATAGAACACATCCTCATTACTTTCCCTTTTACTAAAAAATTCTGGAGGGATGCTTCTCTACTTCTAAGACAACAATGTGAATGGAATGGAAAAACGTTGGAATCTACATGGAAATCTTGGCTACTTGAAGCCTCTCATAAGAATATAAAATCCCTGCCTCTCATAATCAGCTAGGGATTCTGGCTGGCCAGAAATAGAGATATATTTCAGGAAAAGTCCACGATAACCGAATTAGTAACAGCAAAAAGACTCTCCATTCTGGAACACTTTACCCAGGAAAAGAATGCTCCTTGCATTTGAGCGCCTCTGTCTGCATCCATAGATCATTCCATAGCCTAATCCTTTTTTGATGGGGCTTCACAAAATCTTCTTTGTGGGGGGGGGGGTCACTGCTACATCTCACAGACTCTCATTCCTTTAAAATAAAAATGGGACTGGGAAAAGGCACCAACAACTATGCAGAACTGATGACTATCCTCCTCCTACTCAAAATAGCAAAAGAACGTGGACTAAAAATCCATACAACTCTTTGGTGATTCAATGAATGTAATAAACTGGTTTCAGAAAACACAGGCATGCCACAATATTTTACCACAGCGTATATTGAGAGAGATTCACATTTTGTTGGACACCTTTGACTTCTTCTCTATCCGACATGTTTACAAGGACAAGAATACCATAGCATATACATTGTCCAAGGAAGGGCTCAACCTCACATTCGAACAATGGCACTTCTCATAAACACAAGGAGATACAGTTCGAGACTTCTACCACAGACCCTTCATTGAAGACCCAACTCAAACTTTAGCACACTAAATCCACAGTTTATTGTGACTTTTTGGTTCTTGATTATTAGAATCAGTTGTTTTTCTGCTACCCTCCCTGGGATGTATATTATTTCTCGATGTAACTTGCAACTCTAAATCTGCACATAATAGTAGCATATGTCTAGAATCTGGATCTTAATATTATGACTCTGGAACACTAGAATATGGACAACAAAACTATCAATAGATCACTACTTTCTCTAGTGCAAAACCATCACACTTTTTCATGCTCCCGAATGTGCTAATCTAGCACCTGCAAAATGTAATTTTGTCTCTCCGGATGAATAAAATTACACTTTTTCCGAGGAAAAAAAATATATATATATTTCCAAAAGAAGAATACATTTATTACATTCATCATATGCAAATATTTAATTTTAAGTTTTTATATGATTTAATTAATCACATTAAATTAAAATAATAAAAATACAAACAAATAAATTTGTATTTATTACATTTATCATATATTTTGTTTAAAATTTTTATTTGTTTTACTTAACCATATTAAATTAAACTAACATAAATACAAATAGATATAAACAATATGAAAATACACATATTTGTCACATCTTATACATATTCAAATATAAAAATAATATCATTAATACAAATTTAATAAATATAGTCTAATTTTTTAGTTATTTTAATTAATCATATTATTGTTTTTCTTATACCCATATTAGATCTCAATTTAAAAATATTTGTCACAATACTGACTTTCCTAACTTCCTAAGGCATCAAAACTATAGTGATGTTGGAAAGTTTCTCTTAATGTTTTTGAGTATAAAAATAGAATTTTAAAGAAATCTAAGTAATCTATTACCTTCTTAAGGTCCATCTCTCTTGACATTCATCATCACCACCATCATCATACAAATATTTAGTACAATTATTACAAAATAATTGATAAAAATAAAAATAAAAACAATTATATACATCATACATAAATATTCAATTTTATTTATTTGTTTTTAATAAAGAACATTATATTTAACAAACACAAACAAAGCATTGGGGGGCTAGGGACTGAAGAATATATTCATTTTTTCAAAAGCCTTAGTAGAAAAATCGTTTTGGAGGCTCTTCACTACATCTAGTTTATGGACCCAAGTGGTCACCCACAAATACTTCAAACCCGACTTAGTGGGAGATTGGATCCATCGGTCCGACAAGAGTTTATCTAGTTGCTCCATCATTTGGAAGGTAGTAATCAAATATTTCCATGTTATTGGCGATGGTTTGTCTTGGAAAGTTGGAAGGGGGGATCAAGTCCACATTGGAACAGATCTATGGCCTCGAGGTGGGAACACCCATTCCATTCCAAAGGCCATCCTAGACCATTTACATACTCAGGGGTACTACAAACTTAATCAAATTATTGATCTAGGTTCCACAAACATTTGGCATCAAGGGTGGTACAACTCTAATTTTCTTTATATGGAAGGAGAGTTCAAACTACATTGGGAAAACTACATTTTTTCCCTTCAACGGGGTCACATTAGGCTCCTATATAAGGATGACGAGCTAGTCTGGAAAAAATCCCCACATGGGGTTTACTCCCCCAGTTTACTCCCCCAAATTGGGTTACATAGCACTTAATGTTGATCTACACCAAAGGGAGTTGTGTTGGTGGTGGAGAGGTCTTTGGAAGCTCAAATCCCCATTTAAAACAAATATCTTCATGTGGTCTGCGTTGATAAACAAAGTTTTGACCTGGGACAAGATGAGGAAGCGTCAGATCGAAGGACCAGGCTGGTGCTCTCTTTGTAAAGGGGAAATTGAAACTATAGATCGCATCCTCATCTTCTTCCCTTTCACTTTAAAAGTGTGGGGAGAAGATGCTCTGAACCTAATCCATCATTGTGGGTGGAATGGGCCAACGTTAGAATCCACCTGAGAAAATTGGCTGCAAGATCCTACTCACAAGAATTTGAAAGCCCTGCCACTCTTAATAAGTTGGGGAGTCTCGTTTTCTAGGAACTCGACAATTTTCCAAGATAAGGCCTAAGTATCTGAATTAGTGGCTACCAAAAGTATTTCAATTCCGGAACACTTTCTCCAGGAAAAGAGTGCACATGACATCCGATCATCTCAGCCCACTCCCATAGACCCAACCATGCCCTAGGTATTCTTTGACAGAGCATCTCAAAATCTCCTATGTGGGGGGGGGAGTCCTACATTTTTCAGACCCACATTTTATCAAAATAAAAATGGGAATGGGAAAAGGAACAAACAACTATGTAGAACTAATGGCACTTTTCCTATTACTCAAAACAACAATTGAACAAGGGTTACACTCCATACAACTCTTTGGTGATTCAATGAATGTCATAAATTGGGTTCAGAAAACACAGTCCTGCCACAATATTTTTCTGTAACCTTTTTTAAAGGATATTTCTACCTTGTTGGCCTCTTTTGACTCCTTTACTATACGACATGTTTACAGGAACAGGAACACAATAGAAGATGCTTTTTCAAAATAAGGGCCCACTCTTCCTTATGGTCACTGGCACTTTTTAGAATCAAATGGGGATACAACACAAAATTTCTACCACCACCCCTTCATGGAAGAACCGGCTCAAGCTCCTTCTCCATAATACACCTTTATTGTTTTTTGTTTTGTATAATTGGATCAAGTTTTGGAGTATACACTCTAAATATTTTTAAGTACTTCTTAGCCATGTAGTAGATTTTGTAAACTTCACTAAGCAATCCATGATAGACTAGAACTAGTTAAAAGAACTTGGACAACTCAACTATCAACACATTCGTTGTTTCTAGTTTAAAAACCTCTTACTTTCTCTACACTATTGAATGTGCTTCACCAACACCTACAAAATGTGATTTTGTCTCTCTGGAAGAATAAAATTACGCTTTTTTTTCTGAGGAAAAAAAAACTAACACAAACATAGATATGTAGATAAAACAAATTCGTTACATCATCATACATGATATTCAATATAAAAATTATATTATCAATACAAATACATTATTAATAAAAATTTAGTTTAATTTTTAAATAATCATTTGTAATTAACTATATTATATTAAAATAACGTATGTCAAAATAATATATGTCAAGTAGATTTAACTCATGTGGTTGTGAGTTGTAGTGTTAAAAGATAACAATATTAATAATCAAAATATGAAACATATATTTTTTTTGGCTAGTTTTTATTATTTGAATTATTTATCTATTTTCATTCTCCAAATTATTTTAAATAAACATGTTAGCACTGGAAGTCACCTCTGGATTGCGGCAGAGGTAAGCCCAGTACCCATCAGTTTGTATGTCACGATGAATAAATTAAAGGGGGTTGAATAGTCACAGACTCAGGAGCATATTGCTTTAACTCATAAATCCAGACCAAGCAATGCAAGAGCAAGTGAGGTCTTGATTTAACTTCAGTCAGTAAGTTGTAGTAAAGGGTGAGTAGGAGGAAGAACTGGTGAGGAAATGTAGAGGTATGTTATGGACATCATGTCTTCCAGCATCCTAAGGAGGAAAATATTCAAGGACAAGATCCTCTTGAACTCAAAGCTTCAAGAGACTGAAAAATGCTATAACAACACTGCAATCAAACATCCATTGCAACACAGTCACAACAATTCATGTGAATCCTTCAATCATGAACATCTAGTATCAAATGCAAAAAGAGTGGAAAAATAAGTTGACTTTCATTAAACAAGAAGTCTCAAATCTCATTACATAATAAAGAACCAGAGATTCATCAAAGTTTTACAATACGAGAGCGTAGCTCAACCATCAACCTTAACAAAATGTAAAAACTATCTATTTATACTCAGAAAAGTCCTTGACTATCAGGAGTGTGATCTGATTACTACAGTCAAAGCTTTGCATCGACCACTTTTTCTGTCAGACTGAACGTGTGTTCCTCTGTCAGACGCGAGCTTAAATCAGCATGGATCTGCAGGGAAATCTATTCGCAGGGGTACCATGGGCTAATGGTTTAGTCCCCACGGTTGGGATTTCCATGCTTTCCATTTATGGGGTGAAATGAGGTTTCAACTACCTCCCCCATTTCCATTAACTACTTTCATCGGGATCGGGAAAAACCTAACACCCATAATTGTCCCAGACGAGCTCACAGCTCCTTCGAGTCAATTCTAGCACCTTGAGGCCACATAGATCTTTCCTTGTTACCAACTCGGGTGTTTCAGCCTTTTGTGCAGCTCCTTTCCATCACCTCACGCGACCTCGGGCCATGACCTTACGCATCGCCCATATGAAATTTCAAGATTTCACCTACCGAGAGTCTTCGTTCCCCTTGATTTCAAATATCCTAATGTTCGATCCCGCGAAATGACCCATCTAGATCGACAGTCAGATTTTCTTTGAACTTGAAGGCCACGATCATTTGCTTGAACAACCTCAATCACCTGCTGCTCGACAGAGGATTTCCCTTTCTTTATGGCCCTGCTTCCATATGACCATGGGCTGTGATCGTGGTCCCAACCCTCAGGAGCATCACGATTTCGCGTTTCGCAAACTCACGTTGTGCTCCATGCTCAAACCCACATTGTGCTCCATGCTCAAACCTTTGACTCATGAAATTGCGATTTCTCTTATCTGTTGCCACATGCCCCTTTGGTTTGGACAGCCCAGATCATTTCGCGTTTCACGATTCCTCATGTCTCTTCCCTTTGACTACTCCATTCTGTGAGTCAACAAAATGCTAATGTTGCACCACGTGTCCTTTTGAATAGATGACCCATATCATTTCACGTTTCGTGAGTCCTCACAATTCTTCCCTTTGACTGCTCCATTATGCGAGTCAGCGAAATGCTAATCTTGCACCATGTATCCTTCTTAAATAGATGACCCATATCATTTCATGATTTCAGAACTTTGTCTGACACTATACTTCATGTAACCCAATGATCCCAATTGCCTTATGGTTGTCGATCCGATCTGTCTGATGGATCTCCGCCATTGAAAGTTGATCTTACTTGCTCGCTTGATTTGAGTCCATATCAGGACGCTCTAAGTGTTGCGCTTGTGCTTACAGCTGCAATTTCTGTGAACAATTGTCTGGACGACTGACTGAGGGCTCGGGAAAACAAAATGATCATTGACAGAGGCAAAGAGAGAAGTGATCGATCTTAGAGAAAATAGGTCGATCAAACGGATGAAGGTAGACAAAAGAAAAACTACAAGCCAAGAGGAAAAACTTATGATCGGGTCTGCAAAAGGAGGAGAGACAGGCACAAATACAGACTTAGGTAGAAACCACAAACCCCTAAGGCTTTGACAAGTTTATGTAATAACATTTGGCTCCACAGGGGATGGCATGCTCCCTGGGAGCTGCCAAGAACACGTAGGTCCAGTGCCTTTGCTTTGGTTTATGGAGTCTCCTATTAAAAACAAAACAAAATAAACATAAAACAGGAACGGTATTTACAATGGTGGGATGCCAACTGCGGTTTTAAACAAAAATATTTTTCAAGAAGTGCCCATTTACTGGGCCACCAAAAACTTCATCACCCTCCAGATTCCGCAACCTGTAATTTTTATTTGGAAATGCATCAGAAATATTGAAGGGTCCAATCCAAAGGGCTTCAAGTTTACCATGCTTGCCCTTGTTCTGTTTGGGTGCATCCCATTTGAGTACTAGATATCCCAGCTGGAAATATTATTTTCTCTCCTTTCTGTCAAAGGCTTGCTTGATCTTCTGTTGACGTTCATGCGCTTTGTCCAGAAGTTTCTCCCTAGCCTGCTTCACTTCTACCAGTTGATGTATTCTCCTGATCATGTCATCAAGATCTTCCTGGTAGTCTTGGAAGAACTTTTCCACCGGAAAGGCGAGCTGAAAAGGAAAAACTGCTTTAGTTCCATATACAAGATGGAAAGGGGAGATGACTAGGGACCTCTTTGTTGTCACCCTGTCAGCCAACAGAGCGAACTTGAGCTTTGAATTCCATGCTTTCGTATTGTCTTCTAACAGTCTTTTGATGATCTTTATCAGGATTTTGTTAGAGGACTCTGCTAATCCATTGTCTTGTGGATAGTAAGGGGTAGAGTGGATCAATGAAATTTTGAACTGCTCACAAAACTTGATTAGTGGTTCATCTTTAAAGTATGCAACATTATCAGTGATGATTTTGTTCAGACAACCCAACCTTACTATAATATCCTTTTGAAAACCAATGACACCTTATGAGAAGTACTCCTTGTGGGGATAGCTTCTATCCACTTGGTAAAATAATATGTGGCAGTCAGGATCCATCTCTATTTACCGCTTGATGCGGGATGAATTTCCCCAATGAAGTCTAGGCCCCATTGCTAGAAGGGCCCTGAAGTGACCACAAGCTTCAATGACAGGGACTTTAGCTGTTGCTTCCCAGCAAATTTCTGACAATTAATACAAGCTATAATTTTCGCACAGAAATCAGTGAACAGAGTAGGCCAAAAATACCCAGCCCTAAGAATTTTATAGGCCGTGGTTCTCCAGAAGTGATGTCCCCCACATAGGTTGTCATGAAAATCAAACATAATTTTTTGGGCCTCTAGTGGATCTAAACATCTCAGAAGTACTCCCAGAGGGCCTTTCCAATACAAAACCTGCTCAATAAGGCAATATTTAATTTCTTTGAGCTTAAGAGCTATTGCCTTTCTTTTTCCCATACCATTTGGAGGTCGCAACTCCTGCAGAAAAAATATAATGTCTTTGCACCAGGTGCACTCTGCCAATGGAGGGCTGACTTGTGGGGTTGTACGAGACAATCATCCAGCCGATTTTCTAAGTAGGTGCTGCTAAAATTAACCCCCAAAGCTTCGCAATTGCATTTAGCCAATAGATTGGATAAACCTTGGCCTTTAACCAGTTTGGTGGGATTTATTTCCAAATTGAATTCAAGGAGTTGGGAAATCCACTTGCTCCTCCTTCCATATATGTCAGGTTGAATTAGAATGTCCTTCACAGAAGCTGAAGGAACATATGCAATAACCTTTGAATGAAAAACATGGACTCTGAAGGCTTTGAGATCCTTTACCAAAGCGTAGGCCCGCTTCTCCATGATGTCATATTTTACCTCATCATCCCTCAATGCCCAGATGAAAAAGGAAATAGGTTTCTCCATCCCCTGAGCGTTCTTCTATAACAAAACAATTGTTACTGCACCAAATGAAGAAAATGAAAAAATGAGGAAATCCTTTAAGTAATCAGGACTGATAAGCACAGGTGCTTCAGTCAAGGATTTTTTTATCTGATCAAAGTAATTTTGAGACTCAGTAGTCCACTTAACTTCATTTCCCTTCCTCAACATGGTTGCTATAAGTTTTACCAATTCAACAAAATTGGAAACAAACCTCCTCAAAAAATTAATCTTTCCTAGGAAAGATTGGACTTCTTTCTTGGTCCTAGGGAGTGACAAGGTTTGGATCGCTTCCACCCTACTAGGATCAATTCTTACTCCCACATCAGATACTATATGCCCCATTAATTTCCCCTCCTTCATGGCAAATAATGATTTCTTGGGATTTAAGGAGAGACCAAATTTCCTACATTTCAAGAAAACCCTTTTCAAATGCTCATAGTGCTCTACATCAGAACTAGAGAAAACCGTGACATCATCCAGATAGATGACCACAAATTTGTCATTTTCTCTGATGAAATCTAAATCCATAGCTCACTGAAGGGTTTCCCTTGCATTCATCAACCCAGAGGGCATATTGGCATACATGAATGTACCCCAAAGAGTGGTGAAGGTTCTCTTTTCTCTATCTTCAGGCAAGACAGAGATCTGATTATAGCCAGAAAAGACATCAATTATGGACATCCTAGATGCACCAGTCACCCTCTGTAATATGTGTTTCATCTTCGTCAAAGGGTAGTTGTCCTTCTTCGAGCTCTTGTTCAGGTTTTTGAAATCGACACAAAGTCTGATTTCTCCACTTTTGTTTCTTACTGGGACCAAATTTTCCACCCACTCATAATACATCAATGGCACAATAATATGAGTGTCCAAAAGCTTCTTCACCTCTCTCTCCATGATAGGAAGCAACATAGGATTTATATGTCTTAACTTCTACCTAAATGATTTGGCTCCTTCCTTTAGTGGGATCTTGTGCTCAATAATATTGGTGTCATGTGTTCTAAGGTCCTCATAAGTCCAGGCAAACACATCAGCAAATTTCTTTAATAGCTCAACATACTCGGACCTTTTCTCCCTCAACAGGCTACTTGACAACTTGACAAATTTTGGATTCCCCTCTGTACCAATGTTGCACTCAGATATCTTAGTATCATCAATTGATCTCTGAGCCTTTACTACCACAACATTACTGTCAAATATCCTTTCCAAAGGGACTAGTCCCTTCAGAATGTGATTTCTAGGCAACTTCACAATATGATGATTATCAATTTTCTTTAAAAATACATCAGTGTGAGGCTCATTTTCAGAATTAGGATCTTGATCTATATGCAATGCTGAAAATTCCTCAAAAATCTCCAAGAACCTTTTGATCTCAAGATCATCCTCAAACACCTTCCAATATTTCTTGACATTGTCAGGTATAGAGGGCCTGTATTTTACTTCTATATCATACCTGAGCTTGGGTGGCAGGGGAACTCTAAAATTGCTCGTTGAAACAGCCAAAGAATCAGCCACTGTTTTTTCTTCTCTCGGAATGAATGAAATGTTGGAAGACAGGAAACAACTGTCAATCAGGTCCCACGCTTCATTTATATAAGTTATGAGCCTGGGATGCTTATCTTCATAAATATTTCTAATCTGATTAACAATCAATTATGCATCCCCAAACACAGATATTTCCATGATCCCTGTGTATTTTGCAGCCCTTAAGCCCAAAACAAGAGCTTCATACTCTACCACATTATTGGTAGCTACAAATTCTAGTTTGTAGGAAAGAGATATGGTCTCTCTATAAGGTGAAATAAAGACCACTCCAGCACCAACAACATCCTTAGAAGAAACTCCATCAAAGAACATCGAATTCCAAACAGAAGTGGTGAGAGGAGAATCTTCATGAAAAGTAACAGACTGCTTTCTGAGTTTAAGGGGGGGCTCAGGAGCATCAGTGAGTTGTAACAAACTAGACCCCAAATTAGTGTCAAGTGAAAATATAGGATGATTGGTGGGGTTTGCTTCATCACTAATAATATATGCCAGCTGGGCTTCCCTATAAAGTCTTCTTTGCTCCCCCCCCAAAAAAAAGAATAGTGGCATGCGTGAGGTCCATTTTCCAGGTTCCCCCAAGTCTTTTTATCCAAGATCTTGACAAAAGAATGCCAAACTTGGGGGGGACATCAGCCACTACAATGTCCATAACCACACTTTTCATGGGCAGTTGAAACAAGGTCACAACTAGGTCTTTGATAACCCCAAGACATTGCACTTTCCTAGAGTCAAAGGAATACAAGTCATGGTAAGTTTTTGTGATTTCCAATCCCAATTCTTCTATGACAATTTTGGGCATGATATTATGAGATGCCCCTGAATCCATTAGACAATTATGCATCACCTTATCATGTATATTCAGTGATGTATAGAAGGGAGGGGATGAATCATCTATGCCTTCGATCAGAGGACCTAAGGTAATTGTTGGTTTTTCATCTTGCAAATTGATTGAGTCTGTGGGATGATTTGTGGGTTCAAGTAGCAGCAGCTTAGAGAGGATCCTTTTGAAATCTTCATTCTTGACCAGCTCTGAAAGGGGTACAGGGATCCTAATATTCTTAACCTCATGCTCAAAATTAAAAGGGGATGTAGGCTTTAGGATTTCTTTCACTTCTGGGATAGGAGTTATGGCCACTTGAGAGGGGGTTTGAACTTTCTTACCTTTTTTGTTGTCTGCTACATCTTCAACAGGATTCTCTTCTCTAGTAGGATGCTCAGGAAAATTAGGCTTTCCTTCTTTCTTCTTGGACCTGAGGTTATATATATTGGTGTTGTCATTGGCCTTGTCCCCTTTGCTCAGCTCATTCAGTCGACTGTCCATGAGAGATTCCTCATAGGCAAACTGAGTTAAGTGAGGAAAAGAGGAGGTGTCCCCAAGACAATGGATTTCGGGATCAAGGTCTTCATCCCCTTCTTCTTCATCAGCAACAAGATTATTTTGGAGGGGGGTCTGGATTTTCTGATCATCTATATCTCTACTCCTCTGGTCTCTTTGGATAATTTGAGGATTATTGTTAGGTCTCTTATAGTTACCTCTGTTATCAGCATTTTAGGGATTTTTGTAGTTTTTCTTTCCTTATAATTCGATCTTTTCCATTCTAGCAGAAAATGATTTTAGTAGCTTGGTCATTTCATCTGTTTGAGGGGGGGTAGCAGAGGAACTAGAAGTTGGGGTTTCAGGCCTACCTTTTCCCCTGTCTCTATTATATTTACCCCTAAGTTTGTCAGCTGCCAATATATTGGATTCTACTTCAAGGGTTGCATCTTGCATATGAGCCAAAGAGGTAGCTCTTCTTTCTCTCAACAGTAGGCAAAAGTCAGGGCTAAAAGCATTAGCATAAGTCATTTTGGCAGAGATTTATGCAGGCTTAACTTCGGCTGGAATTTTTCTAAACATTTTATTAAATCTCTTCGAGAAGTCTGAAACAGATTCCCCCTCCTCTCTCTTAAGTGTCCCAAATTTTGTAATATAATAAAGGAGATGTTTTGTATTCCCCTAGTGTCTTAAGAATGCATCATCTAGAGCAGGAATCTCATCAATAGATCCAGGAGGCAAGTCCTTAAACCATTCCCTGGAATCACCATCGAGGCTTTGTACAAAAACTCTCATCCACACATCTTCATTCTCGATGCCATGAATCTCTGTGAATCTATAAAAGGATGAAAGGTGCTCGTCTGCAATCACGTCTCCCTCCCCTGTGAATTGGGGCATGTACTTAAGGTAGTCTGTGGCTGGGAGCACATTCATAGGTTGAGGTAAGACAAGAGGGGCGTATCTAGCAACCAATATCTCATCCATTATGTTCCTAGGAGTATTAACACCTGCCATTTTGATGTGAGCTTGAGGAGAAACAGGAGGAGATGGATTCAGGATAGGCGATACAGGAACTGAATTTTTGGGAGAAGAAGAACACTGTCGATTTTTTAGGACCAAGGCTGCAGAGATGGGAGGAACAAAGGTTTATCCTACAATAACTCTAACAATGAAATGAATAGTAAAACCTGGAGTGGGAAAATCTCCTAAGGTCCTGGGTCTGAGCCAGGGTACAACCTTGGGAGAGACAGGAATATCAAGACTTTTCCCTTCTGAACCGAGGCCAGGAGAGAAGAAAATAACAAGAAAACTCCTAAAGTTTAAAGCTCTAGAAACTCCAACAGAATATATAATAGGAGTATGAGAAGCAGCTAATGGAGTTTCAGAGGGAGGGTGATGAAAATTACCAGAATCACTTGGTTCAATAGCTAAAGAGACTTCTTTAGGGGCCTTCTCTCTTCTGATAATTTTCTAGGGATCAGCTTGAGGCGTAAGTAGAGGCAGTTGGGGATGAGACTATGTATGTCTGCCTTTCGGAGCCAGCTGAAACTGTGGAGTCGGTCCAGTGGAGTCGCCAGGTGCAGGTTGCAATCTTTAGTGGTTCTAATATCTGATGCACCTTCAAAATTAGAAGTTCATTGTCATTCTATCCTAGGGAAAATCTTCAATGCGTCCCCGAAAACGGCGCCAAAAATGTTAGCATTGGAATTCACCTCTGGATTGCGGCAGAGGTAAGCCCATTACCCATCAGTTTGTATGTCACAATGAATAAATTAAAGGGGGTTGAATGGGCGCAGACTCAAGAACATATCGCTTTAACTCAGAAATCTGGACCAAGCAATGCATGAGCAAGTGAGGTCTTGATTTAACTTCAATCAGTAAGTTGTAGTAAAGGGTGAGTAGGAGGAAGAAGTGGTGAGGAAATGTAGAGGTCTGTTATAGACATTAGGTCTTCCAGCAGCCTGAGGAGGAAAATCTTCAAGGACAATATCCTCTTGAAATCAAAGCTTCAGGAAACTGAAAAATGATATAACAACACTATAATCAAGCCTCCATTGCAACACAATCACAACAATTCATGTGAATCCTTCAATCATGAGCATTCAGTATCAGATGCAAAAAGAGTGGAAAAAGAAGTTGAATTTCATTAAACAATAAGTCTCAAATCTCATTACATAACAAAGAACTGGAGCTTCATCAAAGCTTTACAATACAGGAGTGTAGCTCAACCATCAACCTTAACAAAATATCAAAACTATTTATTTATACTGAGAACAGTCCTTGACTATCATGAGTGTGATCTGATTACTACAATCAAATCTTTGCGTTGGCGACTTCTTCTGTCGGACTAAACGTGCGTTCCTCTGTCAGACACAAGCTCAGATCAGCATGGGTCTGCAGGGAAATTTGCTCGGAGGGGTACCACAGGCTGATGGTTCAGTCCCCACGGTTGGGATTTCCATTTACGAGGTGAAACGAGGTTTCAACTACCTTCCCCCATTTCCATTAACTACTTTCATCGGGATCGAGAAAAACCTGACACCCATAATTGTCTCATACGAGATCACAGCTCCTTCGAGTCAATTCTAGCGCCTCGAGGCCATGGAGCTCTTTCTCTGTGACCAACGCGGTTGCGTTAGCCTTTTGCGCAGCTCCTTTCCATCGCCCCACACAACCTTGGGCCATGATCTTACGCATCCTCCATATGCAATTTTGGGATTTCACCTGTCGGGAGTCTTCACTCCCCTTGATTTCAAATATCTCGATGTTCGATCCTGCGAAATGACCCATCTAGATCGACAGGTGAATTTTCTTTGAACTTGACAGCCATGATCATTTGCTTGAACAACCTCAGTCGCCTGCTGCTCGACAGGTGCTTTCCCTTTCTTTATGGCCCTGCTTCCATATGACCGCAGGTTATGATCGTGGGCCCAACTCTCAGGCACGTCGCGATTTCTCATTTTGCGAACTCACATTGTGCTCCATGCTCAAACATCTGACTCGTGATTTCTCTTATCTGTTTCAACATGCCCCTCTGGTTTGGACAGCCCAATTCATTTCGCATTTCGTGAGTCCTCGTGACTCTTCCCTTTGACTGCTCCACTCTACGAGTCAGCGAAATGATAATCTTCTACCATGTGTCCTTCTAAAATAGACGGCCCAGATCATTTCGTGAATTCACGTTTCACGAGTCCTCACGATTCTTCCCTTTGATTGCTTCATTCTATGAGTCAGCGAAATGATAATCTTGCGCCATGTGTCCTTCTGAAATAGACAGCCTAGATCATTTCGCGATTTTAGAACTCTATCTGTTGTTATACTTTGTGTAACTCTATGATCTCGATTGCTTGATGGTCGTTGATCCAATCTGCCTGATGGATCTCCTCCATTTAAAGCTGATCTTGCTCACTCTCTTGATTTGAGTCCATATCAAGCCGCTCTAAGTGTTTCTCTTGTACTTACAGTTGTGGTTTCTGTGAAAAAATACCTGGACGACTAACTGAGGGCTCAGGAAAAAAAAATGATCATTGACAAAGGCAAAGAGAGAAGCGATCGATATTGGAGAAAACATGTCGATCAAACGGATGAAGGCATACAGAAGAAAAACTACAAGCTGAGAGGAAAAACTTACGATTGGGTCTGCAAAAGGAGGAGAGACATGCAAAAATACAGACTTAGGTAGAAACCACAAACCCCTAAGGCTTTGACAAGTTTATGTGATAACAAAACACATAAAATAAAAATTACATATTCATCCCCCTGGATGGGGTGTTAGTGCGATCCACGAATCCCATGGAGAAGACAACATCTGCCACCTCTCTGCAGACCATGTGACTGGCACATGCCGCCTCCACTCAACCTTCATTACTCTTTGATGAACTATGCAATTCTTCATTGCTCCACGATCCTCTCACTAACTACTCTAGTACGCCCCTCGTTGGCTTCTCGACCTGGAGATGGAGTAAGTACGCCAACCAACCCTTCATTGTCCATGTGCATTCACTCCCTAGTCTCCTTATGGCAATGATCCACTCCATTGTGTGAAAAACTCGCTCTTTACTTTCTGTATCTCCTGCACTAGGTTAGTGTTTCTGGTTCCCTTATTTGTTTCCTTGCTTTCAAATCCACCATACCTACACACACCTGGTTATTCCTTGGCTCCAAGGAAATCCAAAGAGAGGCCCTCTCTGGTACTAAAGCAAAGAGGCTATGTCTATCCAATGCCCTCCTGTCCTTGTCCCACCCCTAGCTCCTCACCCACATCTTCCACTCACTCCTCCCCAACTCAACCTCGTCTTCCGCCTCTGTCATCAGCATGGGCCTACAGGGTGGAGTGCTTTGATATTCAGGGAAACTCATTTGGCTTTGCTCCTGGCCCCCTCCAGGATGTCGCATTGTCTTCTCAGCCAACCCTGGCGCAACCAAAGTTCCCCCTACCCTCTGCTTTGTCACCTTCTGTCCCCCTCGCTCCCTTACCACCACCCTCCTTTATCGTGCCTTATGTGGAGGAGCTCAATGCTCAATTGCAAGAGATCCTTGAACAACTGGAAGAGACACCATTCCAGCCTCATCTCTGCTCAGACTATGCTTTATGTTCGTGTGCTTCGTGTTCAAGGTTCCGAGAGTCGATCTCAATTCTCCAGTATTTAGTTTTTTTAGTTCGCAAAGACATCGATGACCTCTGCTTTCGTTTGGAGCACCTCGACCAATGAACGAAGAAAATTGAATCTCAACTTGTGTCCATGCTCCCGCCCCTACACTCACCAGACTTGGGCACCACTACACCAACCTCTTCGAGAGAATTACTTGCTCCAACTCAACAGGTGGCTATTGAATGCGACGTGGCTATCAAACGATACATGGGCAAGCGAGATGGGGGAGATGTGGACAACATCAAGAGTCAAGCACCATGACAATCGACGAGAACATAGGTGTTTAATTGCATGTCTTTTTTTCAAAATGATAAACGTTTATTGCATGTCGGAGCCCAGCACTCAATTTTTGTGTCCAACAGGCGGTAGTCTCTTCGCATTTTTTTGTTGATAGTCTACATGCATGGGTTGGTTGAATTGATTGACAATTATGTATAATTTTCAATGGCACACAAGAACAAGAGTCTGACTGAATTGGTTTCACTTCGGGGGAATTCAGTATATTCATATATGTAATATCACAAAGAATATTGTGTTTTTTCTCCATGAAAAGTAATACATAAATTCTTACTTAAAAAAGAAAAAAAAAAATTACATATTCATCACATTTGTTTTTTATCTTATTCAAATACATAAAAAAAGATTACAAATTTATGATAAATTTTGCATTATATTATAAAATTTAAAATACAACATATATTATATACAATTTAAATACACAAACACACTATAACACAACACATTGCATTACAACATAAATATAAATTTAAAATTCACTTTCCATAAATATTAATTGTTATTTATTAAATATTAAAATTTATTTTTACAAGTTCATTTTTTTAAAGCATTAAATTTTAGGATGCAAAGTTGAAAATAAGATTGATTCTATATAAATAAATAATTCAAATTTGTAAATAAGATTGATTCTATATAAATAATGTAAAGTTGAAAAAAAATTGATTGTATGTAAATAAAGTCAAAGTTGAAAATAAAATTTACTCTTTAATTAAGCATTTTTTAAAATAGTTTATAACATTGTAAAATAAAATAGATAAATTAAAATTTTCACATCAATTTTTTATTTTCTTATTACAATACATCATAATTACACAAACACACCATACCACAACACAATGTAATACAACATATCAAAAAAAAAAAATTGGGAAATATTCACATTTTAAATTTTGTTTATTAAAAATCAAATTTTAAAAACTATTTTTAAAATAATAATAATTCTATAATTAAGAAAAAAAAAATTTAAAGAAAATAGTTTATGAAGTTGTAAAATAAAATAGATAAAATTTAAAGAAAATAGATTATTTAGTTGTAAAATAAAATATAGATAAAATGAAAAAAGTTCCTTCAATTTTTCTTAATTTTTTTATCATTACTTCAATTATTTTGATTATTTTCACATTGCAATACATCATAATTACACAAACACACTATAACACAACACATTGCAATACAATATAAATATATAAATTTAAAATTATTTTTCATAAATATTCATTCTGTTTTTTATAAGAAATTCATAATAGTTTATTTTTTCATAATCTATTTTTAGAAGTTCATCTTTTTTAAGCATTACATTTTAGTATGAAAAGTTGAAAATAAAATTTGTTTCTATACAAATAATGTAAAGGTGGAAATAAAATGGATGTTATAATTAAACAAATTTATTCTAGTTTAGAACATTGTAAAATAAAAGAGATAAATTTAAAATTTCACATCAATTTTTCTTTATTTGTTGTCATTACTTAAATTAATTGTTTATTTTTCACATTACAATACATCATAATTACACACAATAATACAACACATTACAATGCAACATAAATATATAAATTTAAAATCCTATGGAAAGTTTATTATGGGCTTGAAAACAATTGTAAATCACCTGAACTTTGGATTTGGGATAAGAAGAAACTCCTCTTTGAGACTCTTGTTACACCTGTTATTCTTTATGGATGTGAAGTCTGGGGCTGTAGTATCTCTCGTGAATCCCGGAGAAAGATAGAGAAAATACAAAAGAATTTTATAACCTATAATCTCAAAATTAAAGGAAATACGCCCTATCCCATCCTCCTCGTAGAAACAAGCCTCTCCCCCATTGATAGCATGACTATGACTAGATACCTAATGTATATGAACAAGTTAAACAACATGGAAGACAAGAGGCTACCTAAAATTGCTTCCAAATCAAGTCATAACCACCATCGTCTCAAGCGAGGAAGGCATAAAGATGCCCGGTCTTGGCTAAACCATTTTGCAGAATAAAGATACTATTAAAAAAAACGTCAAATCAAAATTTAAGAAAAAAATGTGGTGTGATAAAGAGTTAGAGTAAAAAAGAAAATTAAGGTATTATAAAGATGTAATCAACCCTAATCTAGAAGATCAAAATTGTCTATCTCGTTTGCCAAGTGTAAAAAAAAAAAAACATTGCTAAGATAAGAACAAATTCTCACGAGCTCCATAGTGAAACTAGGCGT
>ML779979.1:1438575-1464141 GCA_009831015.1 Picea engelmannii
ATATATATATATATATATATATATATATATATATATATATATATATATATATATATATAATTTGAAAATATAATTTTGAAAGTTTATTTTTATTAAATATCAAATTTTAATATAAAGAGAATAAGATCAATTTTATATATAACTTACAGAATGAAATGTGATTTTTATTTTTTTCCATTTGTTAAAGATAACATTTATAGTAAAATGATTTTATATAACTTAATTAAATAGATTATAAATTGAAAACCATAAACAATACCATTTAAATTTGAATATTAATTTTTGGATTTTTATTATAAAATTATTATATCTAAACATTTTTTTTTTAAATTTATTTATGAACAAGTCAAAATTTTAAAATTTTCCATTGGTAAAAAATAACATTATAAAATAAAACAGTTCAAATTAATTAATTAAGGAAATTTATTCATTTTAAGAAAATAGTTTAAAACATTATAAAATAAAATAAATAAATTTAAAATTTTACGTCATTTTTTCTTTATTTGTTGTAATTACTTAAATTAATTGTTTATTACATACAATACAATAAGAAAAAATACTATACAACAATACAATACAATATTATATTGGATATATACAAACAATAAGAAAAAATACTATACAATACAAAAATATAAATTTAGAGTTCGATTCTTCTTAAATATTTAAACTTTAGAAGTTCATTTTTATTAGCTATCATGTTTTAATGACTTTAAGCTAATTTAAAATACAACATATTTCATACAATATTAATATTACATGTGTATACAATCATATACACACAAAGACTACATAACATAATACATTTCAATACAACATTACTTAACAAAGCAAAAATATATTAATTTAATAAAAAATAAAAAAAATAAAATTATTAAATATCAAATTTTAGAAGTTTATTTTTAGTAAGTATCAAATTTTAATGTAAAGAAAGAAATGTGGTGCTTATTTTTTTCCATTTGTAAAAGATAACATTTATAGTAAAAAGATTTTATATAACTTGATTAAATAGATTATAAATAGAAAACTATAAACACAATACCATTTAAATTTGAATATTAGTTTTTGGATTTTTATTATAAAATTATTATATCTAAACTTTGTTTTTTAATTTATTTAACAAACCAAAATTTTAAAAATTTCCATTTGTAAAAGATAACATTGTAAAATAAAATAGATCAATTTAATTAATTAAGGAAATTTATTCTTTTTAATAAAATAGTTTATAACATTGTAAAATAAAACAGATAAATTTAAAATTTCACATAGATTTTTCTTTATTTGCGGTCATTACTTAAATTAATTATTTATTTTCACATTACAATACATCATAATTACACATACAATAACACAACACATTGCAATGCAACATAAATATATAAATTTTAAATCCTTTACCACAAATATTCACATTTCAAGCGTTATTTATTAAATACCACAAATATTCACATTTCAAGCGTCATTTATTAAATACCACAAATATTCATATTTCAAACGTTATTTATTAAATATCAAATTTTAAAATTTGTTTTTTTTAAGAAACCACTTTAAAACATTGTGAAATGAAATAGATAAATTTTAAAATTTTAAAATGATTTTATATAAATTAATTAAATAGATTATAAATTGAAAACCAGAATTTGAATATTAATTTTTTTATTTTTATTATTAAATTATTATGTCTAAATATATATTTTAATTTTTATAAGTATTGAAGAACAAAACAAAATTTTAAAATTTTTCATTTGTAAAAGATAACATTATAAAATAAAACAAATAAATTTAATTAATTAAAAAAAATTATTCTTTTTAAAAAAAAAGTTTAGAACATTGTAAAATAAAAGAGATAAATTTAAAATTTCACATCATTTTTTCTTTATTTGTTGTTATTACTTAAATTAAATGTTTAATTTTACATTACAATATATGATCACTACACACACAATATCACAACACATTGCAATGCAACATAAGTATATAAATTTAAAATTTAAAAGTCCCGTGAGACAGCGCGGTTGGTAAAGACCTTTCTCCATGTTGGGAGGAGGTCTTGAGTTCAATTCCGGCTGGGTCTCCGGGACGAAATGTAATGGCTGCTAGTGCCATTACCATAAATATAAATTTTAAATCTTTTACCATAAATATTCACATTTCAAATGTTATTTATTAAATATGAAATTTTAAAATTTGTTTTTTTTAAGAAAATAGTTTAGAACATTGTAAAATGAGATAGATAAATTTAAAAAAATTAAGATGAATAAATTAAAGATTGAAAATCATAAACACAACACCATTTGAATTTGGATATTAATTTTTGGATTTTTATTATAAAATTATTATGTCTAAATATTAGTTTTTTTAAAGTTATTTAAGAACAAAACAAAATTTTAAAAATTTCCATTTGTAAAATAAAAGAAATAAATTAAGGAAATTTTTTAATTTTAAGAAAATATTTTAGAACTTTGTAAAATAAAACAGTTAAATTTAAAATTTCACATCATTTTTTCTTTATTTGTTATCATTACTTAAATTAATTAATTATTTATATTCAGATTACAATACATCATAATTACATAGCTAATAACACAAAACATTGTAATGCAACATAAATATTTAAATTTAAAATCTTTTTAGCATAAATATTCACATTTCAAGTGTTATTTATTAAAATATCAAATTTTAAAATTTGTTTTTTTTTAAGAAAATAGTTTAGAACATTGTAAAATGATATAAATAAATTTTAAGATTTTAAGATAATTGATTGTATATAAATTAATTAATTAGATGATAAATTGAAAACCATAAACACAATACCATTTGAATTTGAATTTTGATTTTTTAATTTTTATTATAAAATTATTATGTTTAAATATTTTTTTTTTAAATTATTTAATAGCAAAACAAAATTTTAAAAGTTTCCATTTGTATAAGATATTATTGTAAAATAAAACAGATAAATTTAATTAAATAAGGAAATTTATTCTTTTTAAGAAAATAGTTTAGAACATTGTAAAATGAAACAGATAAATTTAATAAAAAAAATAGTTTAGAACATTGTAAAATGAAACAGATAAATTTAAAATTTCACATCAATTTTTCTTTCTTTGTTGTCATTATTTAAATTAATTGTTTATTTTCACATTACATTACATCATAATTACATACAAAATAACATAACACATTTCAATACATAAATTTAAAATCCTTTCACATAAACATTCACATTTCAATACATAAATTTAAAATCCTTTCACATAAAATATTCACATTTCAAATGTTATTTATTATTAAATATCAAATTTTAAAATTTGTTTTTTTAAAGAAAATTGTTTAAAACATTGTAAAATGAAATAGATAAATTTTAAAAAAATTAAGATAATTTTATAGAAATTAATTAAATAGATTATAAATTGAAAACCATAAACACAATACCATTTAAATTTAAATTTGAATATTTGGATTTTTATTATAAAATTGTGTCTCAACATTTTTTTAAGTTATTTAATAACAAAACAAAATTTTAAAAATTACTTTTAAATACCATTTTACATAAAATTGTTATATGCCAATTAAAAAAAAAACAAAAAAAAATTAAAATTAAAAAACTTAAAAAAAAATAATAATAATAAATTTAAATTTAAATTTTATTTTTTTATAAGTTTGACAAAACAAAATTTTAAAAATTTCCATTTGTAAAATAAAATAGATAATTAGGATGCATTCCATTACATTACAATACATCATATTACAATACATCATAATGTAATAAATTTTATTAAATAAATTTCCATTACATTACATCATAATTACACACAAAATAACACAACACATTGCAATGCAATATAAATTTATAAATTTAAAATCCTTTACCATAATTATTGAGTGTTGTTTATTAAATATCAAATTTTACAATTTGGTTTTTTAAAAAAATAGTTTAGAACATTGTAAAATGAAATAGATAAATTTAAAAATTTTAAGATGATTGTATATAAATTAATTAAATAGATTATATAAATAGATTTAAAATTGAAAACCATAAACACAATACCATCTGATTTTGAATATGAACAAATACAAATTTTAAAAATTTCCATTTGTAAAAGATAACATTGTATAATAAAACAAATAAATTTAATTAATTAAGGAAATTTATTCTTTTTAAGAAAATAGTATAAAATAGTGTAAAATAAAATAGAAAAATTTAAAATTTCACATCAATTTTTCTTTATTTTATGTCATTACTTAAATTAATTGTTTATTTTCACATTACAATACATAATAATTACACACACAATAACACAACATATTGCAATGCAACATAAATATATAAATTTAAAATCCTTTACCATAATTATTAACATATTAAGTGTTATTTATTAAATATCAAATTTTAAAATTTGTTTTTTTTAAAATAGTTTAGAACATTGTAAAATGAAAGAGATAAATTTACAAATTTTAAGATAATTGTATATAAATTAATTAAATAGATTATAAATTGAAAACCTTAAACATAATACCATTTGAATTTAAATATTAATTTTTGGATTTTTATTATAAAATTATTCTCTAAACATTATTCTTTTGAAGTTTTTTAAAAACAAGATTTTTAAAAATTTCCATTTGTAAAGATAATATTGTAAAATAAAACAAATAAATTTAATTAAGAAAATAGTTTAAAATAAAATTGATAAATTTAAAATTTCACATCAATTTTTCTTTATTTGTTGTCATTACTCAAGTTAATTGTTTATTTTCACAATACAATACATCATAATTACACACACAATAACACAACACAATGCAATGCAACATAAATATATAAATTTAAAATCCTTCACCATAAATATTCACATTTCAAGTGTTATTAAATATCAAAATTTTAAATTTGTTTTTTTTAAGAAATCTAGACATTGTAAAATGAAATAGATAAATTTAAAATTTTTAAATGATTGTATATAAATTAGTTAAATAAATTATAAATTGAAAACCATAAACACAATACCATTTGATTTTGAATATGAACAAATTTATTTTTTTTTAAATTTCCATTTGTAAAAGATAACATTGTAAAATAAAACAGATAAATTTAATTAATTAAGGAATTTGTTTTTTTTAAGAAAATAGTATAAAACATTATAAAATAAAATAGATAAATTTAAAATTTCACATCAATTTTTCTTTGTTTGTTGTCATTACTTAAATTAATTATTTATTTTCACATTACAATACATCATAATTACACACACAATAACACAACATATTACAATGCAACATTAATATATAAATTTAAAATCCTTTACCATAAATATTCATATTTCAATTTCAAGTGTTATTTATTAATATCAAATTTTAAATTTTGTTTTTTTAAAGAAAATAGTTTAAAATATTGTAAAAAAATTAAATAGATAAATTTAAAAATTTTAAGATGATTGTATATAAATTAATTAAATAGATTATAAATTGAAAACCATAAACACAATACCATTTGAATTTAAATATTAATTTTTGGATTTTTATTATAAAATTATTATGTCTAAACATTAATTTTTTAAAAGTTATTTAAGATCAAGATTTTTAAAAATTTCCATTTGTAAAGATAACATTGTAAAATAAAACAAATATATTTAATTAATTAAGGAAGATTATTCTTTTTAAAAAAATAGTTTAAAATAAGAAATTTAAAATTTCACATCATTTTTTTTTATTTGTTGTCATTACTCAATTTAATTGTTTATTTTCACAATACAATACATCATAACTACACACACAATAACACACCACATTGCAATGCAACATAAATATATAAATTTAAAATTCTTCACCATAAATATTCACATTTCAAGTATCAAATTTAAAAATAGTCACGAGGGATAGCTCAATTGGCGAGAACGTGGGCACACTCTTCCAAGTTGGGGAGAGGTCACGAGTTCAAGCCTGGCTACGAGTCCCTCGGGCTGCTGCTTTCCACTCCCATATCATCCACTATGTGGGGAAGTATCGGGGTGGGTTCCCAGCGGGTTAATTTCCATTGGAAAATAAAAAATAAAAAAAAATAAAAAAAAAAAAGTATCAAATTTAAAAATTTGTTTTTTTTAAGAAAATAATTTAGAACATTGTAAACATTGTAAAATAAAACAAATATATTTAATTAATTAAGGAAGATTATTCTTTTTAAAAAAATAGTTTAAAATAAGAAATTTAAAATTTCACATCATTTTTTTTTCATTTGTTGTCATTACTCAATTTAATTGTTTATTTTCACAATACAATACATCATAATTACACACACAATAACACACCACATTGCAATGCAACATAAATATATAAATTTAAAATTCTTCACCATAAATATTCACATTTCAAGTATCAAATTTAAAAATTTGTTCTATTTAAAAAAATAATTTTTAACATTGTAAAATGAAATAGATAAATTTTAAAATTTTAAGATGATTGTATATAAATTAATTAAATAGATTATAAATTCAAAACCATAAACACAATACCATTTGATTTTGAATATGAACAATTTTTTTTTTTTTTAATTTCCATTTGTAAAAGATAATATTGTAAAATAAAACAGATAAATTTAATTCATTAAGGAAAAAAAAAATTTAAGAGAATAGTATAAAACATTGTAAAATAAAATAGATAAATTTAAAATTTCACATCAATTTTTTTTTATTTGCTATGATTACTTAAATTAATTGTTTATTTTCACATTACAATACATCATAATTACACACACAATAACACAACATATTGTAATGCAACATAAATATATAAATTTAAAATTCTTTACCATAAATATTCACATTTCAAGTGTTATTTATTAATATCAAATTTTAAAATTTGTTTTTTTTAAGAAAATAGTTTAAAACATTGTAAAATTAAATAGATAAATTTAAAAAATTTAAGATACCATTGTAAAATAAAACAGATAAATTTAATTAATTAAAGAAATTTATTCTTTTTAAGAAAATAGATTAGAACATTGTAAAATAAAACACACAAATTTAAAATTTCACATCAATTTTTCTTTATTTTTTGTCATTACTTAAATTAATTATTTATTTTCACACTACAATATATCATAATTGCACACACAATAACACAACACATTGCAATGCAACATAAATATATAAATTTAAAATCTTTCAAAACAAAACTTTAAAATTTTCCATGTAATTGTAAAATAAAACAGATTAATTTAATTAATTAAGGAAATTTATTCTTTTTAAGAAAATAGTTTAGAACATTGTAAAATAAAACAAATAAATTTAAAATTTTACATCATTTTTTCTTTATTTGCTGTCATTACTTTAAATTAATTGTTTATTTTCACATTACAGTACATCATAATTACACACACACTAACACAACACATTCCAATTCAACATAAAAATATATAAATTTAAAATCCTTTACCCTAAATATTCACATTTCAAGTATTATTTATTAAATATCAAATTTCAAAATTTGTTTTTTTTTAAGAAAATAGTTTAGAACATTGTAAAATGAAATAGATGATTGTATATAAATTAATTAAATAGATTAGAAACTAAACCATAAACACAATACCATTTAAATGTTTGGACATAATTTTTAAAAACTACTTTTAAATACTATTTTATCATAAAATTGTTATTTGCAAAAAAAATTAAATAAATAAAAATAACAATAAAATTTAAATTTTAACTAAAAAAACTCAATAACCAATGCATAAACAAGGGAGAGACACCCTCCAAGATAGCTTTGGCCATAGCTATTCTTGAAGGCTATGAGAAGGGGGCAAGCCCCTTCTCTGAAAAAAGGTGTGATCTTATTAATGTATAGTTGTTGAGAGTGTACATCAAAAAATAATAATATAATTTACAATTACAAAAATGTAATTCCATCTTCATGACTTCATTTACATTCTCATATATATGAATCCTTATCAAGCACTCTCCAACTACCTTTTCATATATTATTCTTTGTCCAAGTATGTGACTTTTTATCAAAGCACTCTCCAACTACCTTTTCATATATGATTCTTCTTCTAAGTATGTGATACTTTATCAAAGCACTTTCCATCTACTTCTCAAAGAACTCTCCATCTACCTGTTTCACATTATAAAAAGATTAAATTTATAATAACAATTTTATTTTTAAATAGTAAATAACAAAAAAATTAACTAAAATATCTTTTCACATCTAATGATTATATATATATATATATATATATATCCTTGTCAAATCACTCTCCAATCTACCTTTTTCATATTCATAAAGCATTTTTTCATATTTTAAATTCTTTGTCAAAAACACACTTCATCTACCTGTTTCACATTATAAAAAGATTAAATTTTTAATAATAAAAAAAAATTAAATAATAAATAACAAAAATAAATTAACTAAAATAGTTTTTCGCATCTAATCTAATCCATAATAAATAATCATTACACCATTGTAATTTACACCATGCATCCCACATGAAATGAGTAATAAATTGGCAAAGATATATTAAATCACCGCCTTAGTTCTTGTTTCCATAGCGAGTAAAGACTCGTGCACTTGACGAGACATTTGGGGTTCCTTGCGCGTTTGAAAAAACATACCAAACCTCCGCTGACATTTGGTGTTCCTTGCGCGTTTGAAAGGGTATTCCGGCACCAGCTGGATGACATGACGGGGCCTGAGGTCCGCAAGATCTATATGGAGGGCGGGATTTTTTAGGGTTTCCGTGGGATTTGTTTCTTATGTTGTCTAACTTTTTTTGAAAGGACATATGTCCCTCCACGGAAGGTCGGAGAAGATATGGACGAAAGTCTCGATTTCGGACAATAAATCCAGGCTCCAGCATAAAGGATGGACAGGCCTCAGGTGGAGAGGCAGAAAAGGATTTCGATGGATCAGAAGCAGAAAAGGGTTTCGATGGACAGGCCTCGGGTGGAGAGGCAGCCTCCTTACTGGATCAGAAGCAGAAGAGGGTTTCGGTGGATTCCGGGGATCGGCTCAAGGATGTGATCTGGCACAAAAATGATCGGAATACTCTCTAAATATTTCTTTGCATTATGATCAAACCTTGTCCTTTCGTCTAACTTCCACCTCCAATTCTCGGGAGGTTGGCGAGTCCAGACTTCAGTGGCCTTTCTCCTAATGGACAATCAGGAGGGAGGTTATGTGTGAGCGTATTGGATTCTGAAGTCAGCGGAGGCATCCTTTAATAAAGAATACCAAACCTTTGGGGTTCCTTGTGCGTTTGAAAAAACATTCTACGGTTATTACGAATATTCACGATGTCTACTGTTCCCACACCCCACGCTCATTGAGAGTTCCTCAATTGAATCTACCAAATGTTTGCCCACAGAGCAAGGAGTTAGACAAACTGGTCTTACAATACAATGGAAAACACTTCGAAGGATTGAGAGATATCCATTTTTTTTTAGCAAATATATATAAATTTGAGAAGTCTACGAATAAGAAATATTGGTTTGGTTTTTAGCATTGACAAGGAGAATCAGTTTTAGAATAGAATAGGTAAAGAATATCTGTCAAGTAGACAGAAATCTAAGTTTTTAGCCAACGCAAGAAGTATCAGTTTTTCTGATGTGAAAAATAAAATAGAATACAAGTTTATTGGTAGAAAAGAAATATAAATTAGTTGAATCTAAGAAATATAAATTAGTTGAAACTTAGTAAATTTAATAGATTAGGCTTTGAACTGTTTTAATCTCAATACACAGGAACAAACACTATCCAGAAATAAAATTCAATTAAACTTTAATCAATATTAAAAAGAAAAAAACATGGAAACTCAAAAATCCTATCCAAAAATAAAACCCTATTGAAAATGAACATTGTCAAAAGAAATAAAAACCCCAAAATGACCATAAGCATCAAAGATTATTTCCAACCATTTCCATTGAACATTGAACTTTCACAAACAATATCAAAAAATAAAAATAAAGCTCTAAAAATCCCAAGGTCAATGAGACTAAGTGCCAAAAATAAAACCATAGCAAAACCCAAAACATTGAATGACCACAAACATCCAAGAATATAGTTTCCTGATCTGAAAAATAGAATATAAATTTCTCCGGTAGACAATAAATAGAAATTAGTTGAATCTAATTGAATGGGTTAGTTCAATAGATTTAGGTTTCGGACTGTTTTATCCCAATACCCATTTATTACACTGGGAACAAATACTACTAAAAAAAATCCCATTGAAATTTGACACACAGTGACAAAAAAATAAAACCTGAAAACCCCAACATATTTTTAATATTTAATAGATCTAACCTTTAAACAATTTGATACCCACTTAAAACTAAAACCTATTGAAAATAAACATGTGAAAAAATAAAACCCTAAAAAAATTAGAAATATTGAACTTTGAAAAACAGTATAAAAAATAAAGCTCTATAAATCTCAAGAACAATGACTGACCAAAATCGTGGACATTAAAAAAAATTCCAAACCCTTCTATAAAATTGGACTACAAATACGAATTGGAATAAAAAGAAAAAACAAAAAAAATTCCAAACCCTTACATGGAATTGGAATACAAATGATAACAAAAATTATAACATAAATGTATTTAAACCCTGGTTTTCGTTTAATACACCCATAGATTTTTATCCTATCAAACTTAATAAATATGATATGAAGGATGCCAAAATTTAAAAAAATCACCTGTAATTGCAGAAACCCGTAGTCTCTACATTTTCTACACTTATAGCTCTGGTAGATCTGCCTCTACATTTTCTACACTTATAGCTCTGGTAGATCTACCTCTGCACTCCTACACAAAACACAAAATATTATTAGAACAAAATAATGATACACAAAACAGAAATGAAATGTTCCAATAACTACATAGCTAACTATGAAATACTATGAAATAGTGAATTACACTGCCATTCCAAAGTTTAAATAAACAATATATCAGCACATACCTTCTCATCTGTATCCCTTCCTCCCATTTTATCTTATGTTCGTAATATCACCGTCTATACACCGCAACAAACCTCTCGAACCCAGAGCCAATCCAATATTTCGAATCCACCCAACCAGCCAGCCAGAGCCAAAAACAAATAAAATGAAATAAAAAAGAGCAAAAAAAAAGCATGGCCATGCTCCAAGTAATAGATAAAAACAAAAAACACAAACCCATAAATATTCAACAATGCCCAAGTAAATAAGTAACAGATAAAAAAAAATAAAGCACAAACCCCAGTCTCAAAACAAACCCATAAATATTAAACAAACCCCAGACTCAAAACAAATCCCAACGTCAAGATCTGTTCGGCGCTACTTTCCAAATTCTTCTCCTAATCAAGAAAACACAGTTTATCCAATCTTCTACTCCCAGCCAGCCTCACAAATGCCTCATATCCCTCCCATGTCTGATGCCAATTTCTCCAATATTCTACTCCCAGCCAGCCTCACAAATGCCGCCACTACTGTATGATGCCGTAGAATGAACTAGAGTCCATCAGATGAACGTTAGACTCACTGGAGTCTCCAATCTTCTTCCTGCCAAGCTCTCAAATGCTTCTGCTCTTTCCAGACTCTCCAATCTCCTTCTCCCAAATGCCTCTGCTCTTTGCAGACGCACTACAAGGCAACAAAGGCCGATTCTTCCTTCCAAACTCTCAAATGTGTTTGGTCTTTCCATTTTCCGTCTAAATTCAATGATGACACCGGATTTCATCGAACGTTTAAGTGTTTTTAATTTCCAAATCCGCTCAAGCTCACGGTACCCAATGTGGCCGTTGAGGCCGTTGAGATTATTAAATTTTGAAATCATTGTACAGACTGGCATCGTACCGTTATCCGCGCTGAAGCTGGCATTGTACAGACTGGCATCGTACCATTCTTTCTTATTTAAAGCCAATTTTTCTTTTGTAAAATTCGCTTTATCTAAAGCCAATTTTTTTTAAGTGAACATATTTTGGCGGCAGTTTTACATAATTGGCTTAACTCGAGGAAGTGGAGTTATCTGCTATTTTACAAATATGGTTTTTGGGCCTGGCCCTGGGGAGACTACTGGCGCGGAAATAGCCGGTTCTCGAACATTCTAGAATGCAGAAAAACGATTTCTCTCTCTCCGTGCCCAACACCATACTTATCCCTCGTTTTACGCATTGGTAAAGATCACTATTGTACTTATAACCGGAGCTGCCCTCGTATAACGCGTATTTCTAAACACCAATTGGCTTATATTTCTAAGTCTTTGTTGGAAGGATCTTTCCAATTCGCTTTATCTAAAGCCAATTTTTTTTAAGTGAACATATTTTGGCGGCGGTTTTACATAATTGGCTTAACTCGAGGAAGTGGAGTACTCTGCTATTTTACAAATATGGTTTTTTAATGATTTAATATTTTCTTTTCTTTTCTTTTTAATATTATCATTATTTTTCTATGCATTTATAACATGATGGTTTAATAGATGATATTTCTACTTTTTTTTTTGTTTTACACCAAAATTTATGTCTAAAATAATTTTTATTTTCTTTATAATTTGTTATTTATATCTTATATTTATTTATTTGTTAGATGTTAACTTAGCCCAACCTCTTCATTACGTAATACACCAAAAGCCAAGGTTTATTATTCCTTTGTTAACAAAGGAAGGAGTGTTCCAATCAATGCTACTAACTAGCTCTATTGTGTTTGGATAACATAAAAATAAATAGCTCGGCTCAATGAATCTTCACTTACAATTACCATGTGTATGTACTCGAGCTTCAACTAGGACTCTCAATACAAGACACTCTCTCAAAATATATATATATATATATATAAAGCAATGTGAATGTAAATATGTGCTTGTTGTTGAGTTGGAGTGGTCAATTATTAGTGTTTCTCACAAAAAGAGTTTTATAGAATCCTATAATTCTTATAAGAGTTTCAAAGACTGAGATGCCAATGATAATATTAAACTCCTATAATGATAATATTAAACTCCTATGGTAGCTTGTCCCTTGATAGTTCTGTTATGCAAGGTTTTGATGCAAAATCAAACTTAGTTCAAGGGTCATTCACTTTCCTTGATGTGATCTCGTCTCTAAGTATCAAGTCAATATTTTCAAGCCATAACAATACAATTGCACACATAGCTACAATGCTATATATTTAGTCGATGGAAAAATGATATGTAAATTGTCATGGATATTCCACTAAAATAATATGTAAATTGTCATGGATATTGCACTAAAATAGTTTGTCACAATCTCTTATTATAATGAAATATTTTGTTAATGCATGTTTATTTCCTTAGATCTCATATTTATTATCATTAACTTATTGCTCAAATTATGAAAAATAACTAAATACGAAAAAGAAAGAACAAGAAAAAGAGCACACCATCCACACAAATGAACACAAGATGTATCATAGGAAACCCAATATAAGAGAAAACCCAACTAGAAGATGAGGCTTATGCTCTTCTCTCTTTTCTTCAATAATGAAATGTAAATAGAAAGAAAGAGGCATGCACTATGGAGTTTCCTTTGACGTTGTCGCCTAAATGACTACTACAAAATCTCACTCCTCCTCTATTATGATCTCAAACCCACTCTTAGATGCTAAACTATGGAACCAATGCAATGCTAAAGAATGGAACTCCTTCCCCTCCTAGTGGCTTGGTATTTAGCATAGCCCAATAATCGTTTAGGGTTAGGGTTTTTGCATCCTCAACCCCCAATTAGTTAGAATGTCTTGGACCTTCTAGAATCTTATTGAAATTCCACACATGGCTAGCCCCACGTGTCTGAATAATGGGGGCTGACGTGGCATCCACCCATACCATTGTGGTCAACTAGGTAGGTCAACTTGCGAGAGGCACAAGTTCTTCATACGAGCTCTAATTGAGACAATTTTTGCACCGCTGGAAAGGTCTTAGTGTGTATAATAGAGTCGAGGGATTGAGAGCTATGCTCACAAAGTTTTAACCCCAAAAATTTCCATATGTATGCTCACAAATTACAGACCTTCTCATATGTATTCCTTCTCCCATCTTATCTTATGCTCTCCGTAATATCACTGCAACTAATCTCTCGAACCCACCCAACCAACAAATGAAATGAAATAAAAAGGAAAAAAATGAGAAAAAGAAAAAAAGAAATCATAGAGAAAAAGCATGGCCATGCTCCAAGTAATAGATAAAAAAAACACAAACCCATAAATATTCAACAAACCCCAGTCTCAAAACAAATCTCAACCTCAAAATCAGTTCTGCTCTACTTTCCAAATACTTCTCCTAATCAAGAAAACCCATTTTCTCCAATATTCTACTCCCAGTCGGCCTCACAAATGCCTCATATCCCTCACCCTGCCACCACTACTGTATGATGTCGTAGATAGAAAAGAGCTCGAATGAACGTTAGACTCACTGGATTGCCCAATATTCTACTTCCTTCCAAGCTCTCAAATGCCTTTGCTCTTTTCAGACTCTCCAATCTTCTTCTCTCAAATGCCTATGCTCTTTCCGAACTCACTACAAGCCAACAAAGGTCGATTCTCCCTGCCAAACTCTCAAATGTGTTTAGTCTTTCCATTTTCCGTCTAAATTCAATGATGATATGGATTTCATCGAACGTTTAAGTGTTTTGAATTTTCAAATCCGCTTAAGCTCACGGTATCCAACGTGGTCGTTGAGATTATTAAATTTTGAAATCATTGTACAGATTGGCATCGTACCGTTATCCGCATTGAAGTTGGCATTGTATAGACTGGCATCATACCATTCTTTTGTAAATTTTGCCTTATTTAAAGCCAATTTTTTAAGTGAAAATATTTTGGCGACGGTTTTACATAATTGACCTAACTCTCAAGAAGAAGTGGAGTTATCTTTAGTTTCTATTTTACAGATATATATATATATATATATATATATAAACATTTTTTTGTTAATATTTTTTAAATGTAATTTTCAAAGATATATATTTCTAGATATAGAGATGTAGATGGATGTTTTGCAAAAATTGAATTAGAAAACATTTATTTATTTTTGATGAATCAATGTGATATATTAATGTTTCATGACTAATGAGTATTTAAACGTAAATGACCTACAAATATGTAATGTTTAGAACATGATTCCCTTATGGATTAATAGAACATATTTTTTTTCCAACTGAAAATTTTCTCATTATATATAAAATATATAATTGTTTACAAAAAAAATGATCACATCCAAAGTTTCCAGAGCTTTGAGCTACCCTCCTACTCAACCAACAAGAAAATCAGGCATACTTTGTCTCACAAAATAAACTCCTCAAATACTCTCATCTATAGTGTAGAGGCGGTCTTAACCTCGAATACAAGACTTTTCCCTTATACAAAATAATTACCAAAAAGCTACTGACTCCGAGAAAGGTTGCTCTATAACAAATCACATCTTTATAGCCGAGGTAGGCCCTTCATTACCATCTTCCCAAAGAGAATACTATATCTTGCCTTTAGGTAACCTAAGTGCCTTTTCTTTATTGCTTATCAGCCTCCATATTCAGTTCTCGATAAATATGGTTAAAATCGAGCTTATTGAAATATTGGAATAGCTCTCTAAATCAAACCTTCCAACAGTTTAGAGAAATTAACTGTAGCTTCCCTCTATTGTTGCACCAGTCAATAACAATTCTAGAGTCTCCGAGAACCTGTAAATTATAGATATGAAGTCTTGAGGCCAGAAGGAGAGTTGCCCAAACTCCTAGGAATTATGCCCTTGTGTTGGTGCCAAGGCCACAGTTACAAGTCCAAGTAATGGAGGAAGTATCATTGAGTTTAATCACACCCCCAACCCCACTATTTGTACCATTTTCTAACGCGGCTCCATAAAAAAAGCCCACAGTTGCCCCTGTCAATAGAATAGACTGAAAGGTTCAAGGAAGTGGCTCCTTCTTATAAACTGGAGTTTTATTAAAAGAGCCACAAAACTTGTAGACAACCGATTCAATAGTCGAATTTCTATTCTCAAATAAGGCTTTATTTTGCTCCAGCAAAATGTCCTAGCACATCATAGCTGGCAGAGTAGAAAATTATGTAGACTGTGAGAGCCATTTATCATAGCATACATTAAGGTTTGAGCCTTCCCACTCATTTCATATTTTTAAGTCATTTAAGATCCGGGACTAGACTTGCCTAGTAAAAATACAGTTAATCAACAAGTGACTAATTGTATCTGGCCCCCTAGAACACAAAATACAGTAGTTAAGTCCTTCCCAACCCCTGGATTGTAGAGATTCCCAAGTAATAATCTTATTTTCCATTGCAATCCACAAGAAAAGTTTATTTTTTAGTGCAATCGGCTAGGTCCAGAATGAAACTCTCCACCCCCCTAAAGTGGTCAGCCATTTAATCCTCACAATGGCACTATAGACATTCTTCACTATTAAAAAACCAGATTGGTCACCTCCACTGCAGAAAAAATCATTATCTTTGTCCTATATACATATGTCAGATCATGATAACACCCTACAGTATCCGTCCCATTCGGTAGCCAAGACCCCTGTAAGTGCAAGTTCATTGGAGACAAGAGAGAAGAGGGCCCCAGACCCAGAATCATATCCTTACCAATACTGATCGATTGTCCCGATCTTGGACTCCAACTCAACCATTGCGCCATAATCGGTAAGGCTTTCAAAAGATGTTTCCAGGTTGGTGAAGCAGTTGTCGCCCTAGGAGAGGCTGATCTAAACCAGGGGGCTACTGAAGTATAGGGTAAATACTTATATTTGATGATAGAGTGCCAAATGCCTTGCTTCATCAATACTCGCCATAGAGTGTTCGTCGCCAGAGCACTATAAAATATAAATATGTTCCTCAATCCCCAACCTCCGCATCGCTTCGGTTTAGCTAAGTCTTCCCACCTACAGAGGTGAAGACAAGTTTTACCACTACATCCCAACCAAAGGAAATTGAAATTAAGTTGTCTTATCCTACTTAGAACAGAATTTGAAATCGTTGCCAGGGACATCCAATATACCGATTGACTTTCCATAACTGATTTAATGAGAATGTATCACCCACCAAGGGATAACCACCTATTACACCAGTGATCCATCCTTTTCTCATACTTTGAAATAAGCCACATCCAGTCCTCAGATTTATAAGTATCTGCTTTCAGAAAATAACCTAGGCATCTGAAACCGAGTTTGAGATCCACTAATTTGTACGGGAAGAAATCCATAAAAGAAGTTAATTGAACACCACAAATGCCAAAGTAATGAAAAGTATTTTTGGATATATTTCTCTCCAAACCCAAAGAATGAAAGAAGTAATTTATAATCTCATATATCACATTCCATTCTACTAAAGAAGCTTTGGTCATTAATAGCACATCATCAACAAAAAATAGATGTATGATCCTTGCTACTCTTGACACCTTGATGCCAGTTAACTTCCCCTCAACCTTCCCTTTCTTTAGTAATATACTAAGCCCCTCCATTACCAAAATAAATAACAATGGAGACAAGGAGCATCCTTGTCTCACTCCTCTACCTTTCTAAAAAAAGGAAGTTGTCTCTCCATTAATCAGGACTGCATAAGTTGCATTGATCACACAACTCATAATCCAATTGGTAGTGTTCAAACCAAACCCCAATTGTATTAAACTCAGTCTACGAAAATCCCAAACCTCTGGTCCAAGCATAATCCTTGAGGGATACCTCCCTCAACCAGTAAGATCAACCAACAGAGTGGCTAGTACTATTAGAAACTACAACAATTCTCCCCTGAAAAGTAGGAATAGGAACAGGTTGATGTATCTCTTTAAAGGTAGGAACCAAAGATTCCAGTAAATCACCAAGGGACTTTTCTCCGAGCTCTGGTTATCTAAAACTTGAGAGAATAGGAGGATTTAAATACAAAACAACCAAAGAGGCCTTATCCATATTGAATCCCGTCGGGTCAAAAGATGGGTTCCTTAACACATGACTACTTACCCTTCCCGGAACACCAGAAGTGGCAAAAGCTCCACTAGGAAAAGTATTTGCCAAGGGGGATTGAGGCAAAGAACTATCTACCACTTGCTCTGGGCCCATTTTCCCACCCAGGTTAGTAGAGTCAGGCGACACCCCTCACCTACCATCCGACAGAGGGTCAATGGGGGAAGACGTCCTGCAATCCTATACCACCCCAAAATTTGAGTCCAAAAGGTCATTTTCTAAAGCAGACAAAGAAGCAAAAAGTAAATGGCAGATATTCTTCAACTTACCAGTGAAAGTGTCCCCGGGTGTAAGAGGAGAGGATGAATCGGGATTTTTCAAATACCAACCTCCAGTCACCGAGTTCACCTTTGTAAAATCGTCTCATGTCGGTCGCCTAAGCAAGGATTCCTCTAAATCCTTCTCTTCAACGGGTCCCCTGCACTCCCTGCTTAGGTGTCCCGTCCTATGACATCGGGTGCATCTAAAAGGTATACCAAGGTAATCGAGCCTCTGAGTCAACAAGTGACCCCTCCACTTAATCTCAAGATATTTGAGCAGACCAACATGAATATATATCTCAACTAAGATCCTGTAAATCCTTTTCTCCAGAGCTTTCAACAAAGAGTCATCCACCTTAATAAACTTACCCAAGTCGTTCTCGATTTCTTCAAGTGATTTATGGTTCCATAGTTGGAGTGGCAAGCCTGGAAGCAGAACCCACAAGTGTTCTGCTTCCCCTACCGCCACACCCAATCCCAGACTGCCACATCCCAAGACCACAACATCTTGTAGCAGTACTCCAACAACCTACCCAAGTAACAAAGTCACACACAATTCTTCAGGTGGAGGAGGAGATAAGAACCCTCCCTCCGACAAAATTGAAAGTTGTCACAAACTTCCTGTGAGCAAAAAACGGAAAACAATAGTCCAAGAACAACAAGGACTGAGGGGAAAAATTGATATCCACGATCTCTCCCTGGAAGATATGGATCTAGAAATTGACATTGACAAAATGTTCCTTGATGACGACCACCTAGAGAGCGTTGCTCCGCACAATCTTGGGATGGAAATAATTGGCATAGATACATTGGACGAAGAAGAGTCTTTTGCATTTCAGAGCGTTGTTTTTGACAACGAATCCAAAAAATTGATTAGTTAAAGGAGAGATGTAAAGAATAAGAAAGGGACATCTCGTTCAGAGACCAACCTACGCAACATGCTCCCTTCCCAGATCTCCCAGATACATCAAGCAACTGGAGATGCTCTAGAAAACTCTATTAGCGGCCTTGAAACATAAAACATCATGTTAAAGGAGAGAATCAAAGAATTGGAGGCAACTCTAATGCCTCTTCCACTGTTTGCTACTCCTTTGGCAATGGTTGGGCCCACCGCACTTGCGCCAAAGTTAAAAGCATCAACAAGCCTTCTCACATTGGCCCGAGGTTATGTGGAAAAGAATATAAACAAAAGAATGGAATCAATAACAGAAGCTTGGGAGATGTCAAAGAATATGGTCTCTTTTGGAACAAGAACACATGATTTTCATGAGTATCTGCAAGCAGATCTCAAGAACGAGCAAGGTTTCTACCTCAATGCAGTTTTTCCATTTGGTATTAAAGTTACCAGTATGACAGAATTCAAAATAAGACAGGAGGATCTCCCTTCCCTGTATCGAATAGACCAACTAAGCGCACACTAGAAAGAAAAGGTAAAGAACCTGACTAGTATCATTCAAGAATGTAGACAAACCATATCTAGAAGAGACACACTATTCAAGAAGATAACTGAGATAGATCTAGCTACCAGCACCGATGAAGTCCAGGACCCGAAATTGATATTCAACTCATTTTTTTAAACCAACCAAGCATTTTATGATCAAGTTCATATCTATAAAACATTGTCATTTGAAAATTTCTATGGCATTCTTGAATATGGTCAAGATGACGTGAAAACCTGGCTAGTCGATTATGCGATTAAAAACCAAGGTATTCAACAAGCATTGCACAACTTGTCTATTGATCTAAGGGACTTGGAAAGTGAATTCTTCAATATAAAAATCCGGCATGAAATCAATCTGGCGCCCATGAGGAGATACAACGAAGAATGGTTCAAAAAGGACATCAACGAGCAAATGACAAGGCATGGGACACCATCATAGTAAGTTGATATTGATTACAATATTTTGTCTTCATCTGCTTACTCTAACAAAGCTTTAACCGAGATCTGACTATTTTCTCTTTCTTCTTGCCAGGTTTTGTTGTTTTCCATCGCTGACTTTCTTCTTTCTACAAACTTCGTTCTTGTACATATTTGCTTTGTAGTTCGCCGCAGCCCCAATCCGAGTCATTCTGGCAAACACATTTTTATTTCACTAAATATGTACTGAACTATATATTTTTTTACAAATTCGAAGACAACTGTTTTTGGGAAATAGTCTCAAATGTATTTTGTGACCCGGTTTATCTAAATATAAATATTTGACATTGTTCTATGATAATCTTCAACGTTTGGTGTTGTTATTTGAAATTTGTATTTCCTCTTAAAATTAACTCATTTCCCTGTACATGTTCATGTTCTATATTGTGCATATATTGCAACTTCCTATATTTTAGAATATTCTTCGATATACAAAATGTGAAGTCATATATTTTTTTCCCTATTGCTTGTGGGTTTGAGCAAATAATACGAGCCTAAAACACCATTCACATTTGAACATGGTTTACATTTGGACCACAAATAATCTATTAATATGCATCAATATTAATACTTTTAAAATAAACAAAAACAAAATCCCTTTAAACTTCAACCTAACTTTCTCAGAATCTTGGATTGCCAGTGGGTTGACCAATTAGCGGACTGCCAAATCCTCATTTTCATCTATATCTTCACATCATCATCCCGACTGACTACCATCCCTTTCAACACTTATCCAATTATCTCATCGTGACGTCCCAACTTAGCGCTATCGAATTCTTATCCCACGTGTTCTATGATATACATCTTGCACCCAAAACTTATGTCATATACATTTTGCACCCAACAATTCAGTGATACAAATTTTGTAGACAACACTTCCATCATTTGCAATTCGACCTTGGACCACTGGAACTCGCAAGCTTCACTATACCCGGGTTCACAACTTTCGGAAAAATGACTAAGTAACGAGAAAGATAAAGTACATGGAAAAGAGAAACGAGAAATTGGTAAAGTATAGAAGACAGAAAAAAAAGGCTTAGTATATTCACATCTGTAATAGATATCCCATTTCCTAGAAAGATCTTTCCCTGCATGTTTATGAAGAAGTTATATACTTATTGCATATACTTGGAAAGAAGTGCAAAGGTGGCGGGCATAGAAAACAACGATTAGGAATTGGAAGATGTCTGGACCCGCCAACCCGATGATCTGCGAAAGAAATTGTCGTGGAAAGCGGTCGGGCGGGATTCAAAATAGGCTGACAAGGGTTCCTGAGGAGATGTGAGGCCCCAACGGTGAAATTGTATTGATCAGAACTTTTGAGTGCAAACTGTGTAACACAGAAGAGGGGATGATGTAGGAGTTTGGAAGTCAATTTTTATATTGCGGAAGTCGGGGCGTTGTTTGTATATGTAGGAGTCCACATTTTTATTTCACAGAATGTGTACTGAACTATATATATTTTTAAAAATTCAAAGACAACTATTTTTGGGAAATATTCCCAAATGTATTTTGTGACCCAGTTTATCTGAATATAAATATTTGAGGTTGTTCTATGGTGATCTTCAATGTTTGGTGTTGTTATTTGAAATTTGTATTTCTTCTTAAAATTAACTCATTTCCTTGTACATGTTCCTGTTCTATATTGTGCATGTATTGCAACTTTCTATATTTCAAAATATTGCTTATGGTTTTGCACAAAAATTGTGAGCCCAAAACACCATTCAGATTTGAACATGGTTTACATTTAGACCACAAATAATCAATTAAGATACATTAATATGAATACATTTTAAATAAACAAAAACAAAATCCCTTTAAACTTCAACCTGACTTTCTTGGGCTCTTGGATTGCCCGCAGGTTGACCGATTAGCGGACTGCCAAATCCTCATTTCCATCTATATCTTCACATCAGGATCTCGACCAACCACCATCCCTTTCAACACTTAGCCAATTATCTCATCGCGACGTCCCAACTTAGCGTTAACGAATTCTTATCCCGCGTGTTTCGTGATATACATCTTGCACCCAACACTATTGTCATATACATTTTGCACCCAAAAATTTCGTGATACACATTTTGTAGACAACACTTCTGTCATTTGCAATTTGACCACGAACCATTGGAACTCGCAAGCTTCACTATACCCGGGTTCATAATTTTCGGAAAAACGACTAGGTAACGAGAAAGATAAAGTACAGGGAAAAAAGAAACGAGAATTTGGTTAAGCATAGAAAATGGAAAAGAAGGGTTAATATATTCACATCTGTAATAGATATCCCATTTCCTGGCAAGATCTTTTTCTGCATGTTTCTGAAGAAGTTATATACTTATTGCATATACTTGGAAAGAAATGCGAAGGTGGCGGGCACAAAAAACAATGACTAGGAATTGGAAATTGTCTGAACCCGCCAACCCGACGATCTACGAAAACAATTGCAAGAAATTGTCATGGAAAGCGATCAGACGGGCTTCAAAATAGGCTGACAAGGATTCCCAAGGACACGCGAAGCCCCAGTGGTCAAATTGTATTGATCCGAAGTCCGGAGGTCAATTTGTATATCGCAAAAGTCAAGGGGTTGTTTGCAGGTCAAGGAACACTGGAACTGCACTCCGCCTGTCCGAGAATCCGCAAGAGAAAAATTTGGATAAGTATGAAATTGGAGGTGCAAAAGACATTGCAATAAATGGAGAAATATGGAAAGCAAACACAGGGGCTTCAAAATGGGGTGACAACTATGTATCACGGAAGATGGTATGATGTGGGAGTGCAGTAGTAAATTTGTATATCGCAGAGGTCCGGGTGTTGTTCGCAGGTCACAGAACAATGGAAGTGAAATATAGAGCCCGCCTTCCCGGGAATCCACGATATGAAAAGTGGCTAGGCATCTAATGGCTAGCAGTCGGTCAAAATCGCAATATAAAAGCACAAGCACAAATGTGAACCTGTGAGTCCGCCAACGCGAGCATTGAAACATTTTCTGAAAAACTACTAAGGAGAAAGAGAGAGTAGAGGGGAAAAAGAAACGGGAATTTGGTTTATATTTAAATATGCAATAGATATTCCATTTCCTAGCAATATCTTTTATGTATGTTTATGGAGAAGTTGTATACATATTGCATATACTTGGAAAGAAGTATGAAGGTAGCGGGCGCAAGAAACAACAACTAGAAATTGGAAATTTGATGAACCCGCGAACTCGACGATCCATGAAAGAGATGTCAAGAAAAGTGGTCAGATGGGCATCAAAATAGAGTGACAAGGATACCCGAGGAGACTTAAGGCCCCGACTGTCAAATTGTATATATCAGAACATTTCAGTGCAAAATGTGTAACACGGAAGAGGGTATTACTGCCATTCCATGCATATTCTTTCCGTGTTTACTAGTAATAGGTTCGCTTATTGGCATCAACAAGTAAAAAACTTGCATATTCATATTCCTGCCATCCTTTACGCATATTCATTCTTGCACCCAAAACTTGCGTTAAGATACATTAATATAATATAATTTAAATAAATATATTTAAACTTGAACTTGAGTTTTTTTCAAACTCATTGATTGGTCATATATCGTCACATCATGAATCTGACCGACCGTAGTTCCTTTCAACACTTAGCCAATTATCTCTCCATGGGGTCGCAACTTAGCGCTATCGAATTTCATGCTCCATGTTTCGTGATATACATGTTGGTTCGATGATTGGCATTTATAAGAAAAAAACGCATTCAACAAGGATTTACGAGAATCCGATCTATCCCCAGGTTGTCGCTATTATAAATCTTGCAGCCAAAACTGTTGTCATCTACAAGTGCGCGATATACATCTTTCACCCAAAACTTCTGGAATCTACAATTCGTCGCGACTTAGTGCTATCGAATTCTTATTCCCCCTATTCCATGATATACATGTTGCGCACAACACTTCCGTGATATACATTTTGCACTCAACACTTCCATCATTTACAATTCGACCCCGGTTCACAAAACTTTCAAACCATTTTTCACCTCTTCAATCCCCGCCACATTCCCACCCTTCCCAATGCACATTCGTTATGCTTTCACTATTGACAACTCGACATACAGGTTCGCTCATTTGCATTAATAAGAAAAAAAGGCATTCAAGTTTATTGGAGTCTGACCCATTGCCGTTGCTTTTCATAACTACTTTATGGGTTGCCGTAACTGGAGTTTCCTTCCCCCTTTTCCATGATATACATCTTGCACCCAAAACTTCGGTGATCTACAATTCCATAGTTAGCCAACTTTATAGTAGTTGATGTTTGGGTTGGCGCTATTAAAGATCTTCCACCCAGAACTTCTGGCATCTACAATTCTATGATGCACATCTTCCACCAAAAACTTCCGTACTATACAATTCATCCAACTCACAAGCTTCGATCTACCCGGCTTCACAAATATTTCAAAGCATTTATCCCTGTTAAGCCCTAATGTTGGCTCATTACCCCTTAATTGGGGAATATTATATTAGTAATGTTATTTTATTTATGTCGGCTTTAGGCCATTAGTTGTAATTATACCTCCTAGTCTCCTATATATACCAAGGAACCATTTTCATTTTGAATCATCTTGTACTTGAACATTTAAGTGGGGTAAAAGGAGGTTGCCCCCTCGAAGAGGCTTATTATCTGAAATTATCTCTGTTTCAAGGCGTTGATTACTTTTCCTGAGGTTTTTCCATGCTATATTGATGTTTGGTTCTTAACATATGGTATCAGAGCTCAAGGTCTTGGGGTTTCGCTACTACATCTGAGACACCGTGGAATTTTCACTATAACTTTTTTTCTACAACGTTTCAGAAGGAACCACTTGGAGGGTATTTATTAGACGGATCAAGGTACATTGGGTTCAAAATTCAACTCCTGAGGCCTTATACTTTTGGAGATAAAACCTGTACAAGATAGGGTTTTGGAATCATCCTGAAATGAGTCATTGCGGAATTTTCGCTATAAAAATGTTTCTGTAATGTTTCAGACCCTGAAATATGGAGGCCATTTATAGAAATTAGTAAGATATCTGTGGTAAAAATTTCAGCTTCTGGTTCATCTTAAATTTGTAGATACACCTTGTGTAAGATAGGGTATCTAACTAGTCCTATTGACTAGTCTCAAGAAGGTGTTCCAGGTAAAACAAGCATAACTTCTTGCTAGAGTATCCAAATCAAGTGGGACTGGTTGCATTGGATCATGGACAGTATTTAGTATTTTGGATGCGAGTTTCAGAATTTGATATCAATTATTTTGTGCGGGGCATTCTATACAAGTGAGATCTCTTGGAAAGGACAAAAATTGGCAAGTTGTGAGGAAGTTACCGTAAATTCCACTTGGCACATCCAATTTTGATCAGACCTGTGGCATTGAAAAGAAGAAATATCAGAGAACTACCTAAAAGAAAGTTTCATACCCAGAAGGGCCGAAACTTGGGAGATAGAAC
>ML779979.1:1483252-1511229 GCA_009831015.1 Picea engelmannii
ATTTATGGGAATTAATAAATATACACCAACAAAGAATCTAATAGTGTAATAGGATGGACAAGTAATTTATACTACCTAGGCATGAAATGTTCATTTCCCATTAAATACCAAATGTTGAGCACCCACAATATTCACAATCAATTCTAGGAATACATTCATTTGAAAATAAAAGAGTAAAAATCTATGTAAGGGTCTTAAAAACTAGTAGGCAATCACTACCTCCTTCAAGTCTATTTCTCATTCAAGAGCACTATCCAACCATAAAAAAAACATGCATAGGTTTGAACTCTAAATTACACATTTACTCCATTCACCAAGACATACAAATTGTTATTCAAGGTTTGAAATTATGGGTAACCTAAATCTTTGACAAAATATCACATGCATGCAAACATAATAATCTGATCATGGCATGCAATCAATGCCATCGAGAACATAGTTCTGCCATTATTTTTTAAGTGAAACACAACCTATCATGTCCATAAACCAAGCTACTCATAGTTGAATCAAAGTCAACAACCCATACCATGACTTCATGCCCAAAAAACCATAAAATTCATTAGGAGCAATGAGCTGCCAACAAAGTTTTCCATGGCTAAATTGGTGTTTGCAAAGTTTGGGCAAGGATATATGAAGATCGAGAAATTTGTGGGATTTTTCACTTAACCATTTTTATAAAAGGTTGTAGCTTACTCTATGAGCATGCTTATGTATACAGTAAAGGAGTGGTGGATGAGAGTACTTAAACCTTCTAGGATTATGCACATATATCATAAATTTGATTCTTGAATATACTTTGTTGTAGTCAACATAAACCAAATCTACACTTTTCAAATATTCAAGCATGCATTATGGCCTAAATATATGAATTGCATGTGCCAACATCATATAGTTCATGTATGTAACTCCTTACACATGTTGGAAAATTTGTGGACAACATGTTTATTACAATAATATAAGCCAAAACCTTGCACATTCACCACTAATTCAGAGCATTGATGCACATAACAATGTTGGGTATGCATGAAACCCTTCAAACCATTTATGGGAATCAATAAATATACACCAAGAAAGAATCTCAAAGTTTAATAGGATGGACAAGTAATTTGTACTACCTAGGCATGAAATGTTCATTTCCCATTAAATACCAAATGTTGAGCACCCACAATATTCACAATCAATTATAGGCATACATTCATTTTCACTACAAGAAAAAGAGGTGTGTATGCCTAGAAGATTGTGCTAATTTGGGATATTGAGTGGTTGTTTTGACTGTGGTTGTTTGGGGCTAGTCCTTGGTAATAGTTTGCAGTTGTCATTACTAGAACAATGTCTACATGCTTTGCTGAAACAATGAGACTGCACATGTAGAGAGAAAAGGCCAAAGTGGTGTGTAAACATATGAAAATCGGTAGAGACTCTAGGATGAAAACAATTAGAGCACGTGAACCAAATATGTGTAGAGTAGGTATTGTATTGGTGTGGTTGGTATCATGATTAACTAAACAATACTGAAGATTTATAGGATCCAAATGAGTGTTCCTTGTGTTGCTTGATCTAGTGTAAGAAACTCCATGATGATTCATATTGAATTGGTGGTATGAGTACAAAGAAACGGGGGCACTATAATAATGTTTTGTTAATATAATAATTCATCTTTAATATGGTCACACCTGGTATTAATCTCCATTAATGTTGAGTGGTGGCTAGTTGTAGGATTTTTTACTAATGATTTTCTACATGGGTGGATGTTGGAAAGAACATGATTTCACTGACACACTATTTTGTCGCAATCTATATGTTATATCTGTAAGGAGAGATATCAATTGTTGTAGAAAACCATGTGTCATACCCCAGCGGAGAGATGAGGTGGATAACTCAGAATTGTTGATATTGAAGGAGATATGGTTAAATTTGCATATGATGAGTGTGTAGGCTCAAGTGAAGGTTTATTGGTGCATATTCCTACAAAGTGTGTTGTTTTTAAAGGCTAAAGAGAATCTTGAAATGATGTTGTGTCTCCAAGGGTGGTGGAACAATTATATGGACATTGTGTAATGAGAGAAAAAAGGCAGATACCCTGAAGAGGGTTCCATATGTGGTGCTACTCCTACTAAGGTGGAGATGCCATCAATCGAGGGGAGGAAAATGAGTGTTCCAACTGTATAGTTATTAGGTGCAATAGAGGGAAAATCTGTATCCATAGTAAGAGACGTCAAGGGATGCATGAATTGTACAACTAATTCATGTTGGAAATAACCATCCCAATCCAAAGCTGATATAAAATGGATTGTGGTTGTGTTCTAAAAACTACTTGTGTATGAGTATTACTTTGAGCAATTGTTTCCAACCATAATGGGGGAGTAAAAGTGGACGTCCAAGAGTGTTGAACTTTAAGGTGTGGGTATAAATACTAGGTCCTGAAGGTGCACTATACCTGCGATATTATTTGTGTTGAATGACTAGATGAGTGAGAACATGTTAGGTGACCTCCTATAATGGATCAAGCATAGAGATAAAATGTTTTTGAATTTGGAATAGTGGCATAATGTGTTGGAATACCTTGTATATCTAAATAGTAGGTATAATTTGTCTATGATTGATATTGAATATGTGCATGTGTGCAGTAATGCTATGTTGCTTCATCCGTTCTTTTGAGGAAAATAGGCTTGAGATTGTTTCATAATTTGCATCCATGGTTGTTTTGGAATGGAACCCTAAGGTTGCTAAGATTACTTCTTTGGTAATAATCCAATACTTATTGATTCTGTAGAAACTAAGAGAGTTATAGGAATGAGAGATATATAAATAGGTAAGTGAAGAGATGGAAACAACAACATGGGTGTATGGTTAAGAATGGATGATGAGATGTTTGTTGGTTGTATTATGAGAAAGGTAAAGGATGGTTGTGTGATTGTCAATGGAGGATGAGGGGATTGTGAAATGCCATGAAAATATTAGGGTATGATTGGGGAAATATATCTCATAGGAGGGTTGGTATTTTTGAGGTTGAGGAACATGGAGGAGATGACTTTGGGAAACATTGTGGTGCAAGGTATAACAAAAAGAGAAAGAAATTTATGTAGACTAATTGGTTGGAATGTAGGATTACGAGGACACATTTTTTTGGTAGAGGTAAGTTTATAATATTTTCCTTCTTTAAAGAGTTTATAAATGTTGTGGCTGACATCATATAATGTATTAGGGTTTTGTTGATAGGGGATACCCATAACTAAGTCAACACAGTTGAGGGCGGAGACATCACATTTGAAGACATATTGGAAAGGTTCGATGAAAACGTTTATGATACAAAATTTATTAACTAGAAGGTGAGGACTATTGTACCTATCCTAGATGATAAGGAAAAGAGTGAGTTGTGGTAGGAAGATGAATATATGTTACCAAGTCTTGGGATATGACGTTTTTTTGCTACTATAGTTGAGGATGATTATGGATAGTTGATATTTTACTTGACAATTCTAAGTGAAAATGAGATTGGAACAAGTACCTTTGGTCATGAGAAGTGAGGAAGGGTTTGTTATAGTAGGTTTTATAAGAGGGACTATTTCTAGTGAAGAAGAGGGATTAAGAGGAAATGTGCAAAACTCCTGTCTTGATGACACCATACTTCACAAGAACCTTTATTGTGGAATGTGATGCCTCGGGACATGGAATTGGTTTTGTTCTTGTAAATGTTTTGAACCTGCACATAATATATCTAGCTAAACAATAATACACACATTTGTAGAGAGAATTGGAGAAAGAAGAAGAAGGAGAGAAATAATGAAAGAATTCTCATTAACTGTATTCCACACTCAAAGAGTGAATAATTTACAATAGATATAGGATACATGAGTAACTAATGCACCATAGTGGTGGTCTAGAGTGATTTGGACACACACCAACAGTTACGGGATTAAACTGCCACCTAGTCTAGTCTCTCAGGCAGTTACGAGAGTGAATTGCCACCTAGTCTGAGTTAACTAGTCAACTAGTCTTCAGTTAACTGACTGAACATAGAGTAGTGAGGAGTTAACTTAGGAAATCAAGGGTAATGCGCCGGTCTGGTGATGATCCCAATGTTGCATGGTGACAAAACCAATGCAACATCTAAACTCAACTCAACTAGTCAAATTGAAGTGTCAACTGAAAGACAATATTCTCGAGGTGGAATATTCTCCCCTAAAATATAGGAGACTGGATAATGACTAATAAAAAAGGAAAAAACTTAGGAAAAATAAATTCTAGGTGTGTGTGAAGTAACCCCAACACCCCCCCCTGAACATCACTATGATGAAAATAAAGAATGGGTACCAACAACGAGGCCATGTTAGGTACCCAAATACAAAAGATACACTAAAAATAAAGTGAGGAAAGAGGGAAAACCTCATGGGAGAAACCACCCCTCAAAGTACAATGTATGTAAAAAAAATGAGAAGGAACAAAAAGCAGTTGCTAAGCAACCTTGCCCTTCACTCCAAGAAGACCTCGCAACTGTACAAATTTGTGCTCGTTGAAGATTTTGTTGAAGATGTAGATGTTTGAATGGATATGATGAAGTAGATGAATCATTGAGATGTACACACATATCCACTTTCTCTTCTTGTAATGAAAAATATCCAAATAAAGTTTGGATGAAATTTTGAAAACGATGCGGCCGTTTCCAAAAAAATGTTGAAATTTTGTTGATTTTAAAATGATCATAACTTCAGTTTCCGAACTCCATTTCAGACGATTTGTTTTTTGAATTTGGATATTTTCCATAGAGGAATTCAAATATCCAATTTGTTTATGCAAATATTGTTCATAAAATGTCATAATTGAGTCTGATGTGCACGACTCCCTTTTTGTCTCCTGAGATGCATGCATGGTGCATGCAAAAGTGTCTGCATGTGAATCCTGAGATGCATGCCATATATCTTCCACATGAAATTTAGAAAACAAATCTGACATGGAGTAGACATCATCTTCAATTAATGGAATACAAATTTGTGCAAATACTTTTGTAGAAGACTCTTCATAATAAGAGGCTTGATCTTCTGATGGCTTCTCTTTTGGCTCTATCTGTTCAACCTCCTGCATGAAATCTTCACAATCTTCACTATTTACAAATAGAACCTCCAATCTGGTCCATAATTCATTTGGAGTTGATTCTTCTGAGTCATCATATACTTGGTGGAGAATTTCTGTAGAAATAGACAACAAGATAAATCCTATGGCCATATCTTGTCTATTGAGAAAGTCATTTTTCTCATCGGCGGAATCAGGCTCTATTTCCATTGCCATGGTTATTTGGTATAAGCCTCTACTTCTGAGAAGAAGTAGAATCTTTGACTATGTTGGTGAAAGGTTATGTTCCAATGTGATGTTGGGATATGTTTGTAACATTGGGATGCCAGGTTATGGTCATCACATTGTGATTCCAAGTTTTTTTCATCACATTGCAACATCAAGTTATGTTCGTTACACTATTAGTTTTGGCTAAGCTTTTTGAAAAAAAAACTAACTTACAAATTTATCATGATATTTATATGAAATATTTTGTCAAAGTCACTTCCATAAAATATTTCATTAAATTCACTAGGTTGGAATATAAGTCTTTGTTTATCAAGTACCCACATTTATATTTTTCTCAAACATGACTATATAAGCAATGATGTTTAAGTCCCTCTTTATCAAGTACCTCACTCAAATATGACTATATATACAATGATGTTTATGTTTATTGCAACTATGAAAATCTACATTCACTATTTTATCAACCATTATATTTATTATTGCATCAATATCAATTAAAATAATTATTTCATCAATATCAATTAAAATAGTTTTTGGGTGAGTATCTTTAGTGTTTATTAAGTATCTACTTTTTAATTGTTTATAATTAATAATTATTATTTTCTTAATTTATTTATTTCAATATCAAAACAATGATTTGAAGTTAAATTATTCTATATTTAAGTATATTAAAATCTCTCAAACAAACCATTTGAATTATTTTATTTTAACTATTCTAAAATTTTGTAAAAACATTTATTTTGATTTTAATTAGACAATCTCTTCAATTTAGTAGTCAAGCAGGGCTTCCATAAACCTTGGACACAAATCCTCATTGTTCCTATTTTTAAAAAAGGGGATAGAAACTTTCCCTCTAACTATAGGATCATTATGATTAGCCTGATTTTAGCCAAGCTTTATGGAATTATTTTGGAAAAGAAGATTATCCTTTGGCTAGAAAGTCACAGTAAAAGAGCTAAAGGCCAGGCTGGGTTTAGGAGATATCATTCAACCGTGGACCATCTTGTTACCTTAAGGATCATTGCAGAGGAGTTTCGCAATACAAAAACCAATCTTTTTTGTTGTTTTGTTTACTTTAGAAAAGATTTTGACATAGTTCACAGGAAAAACCTTTGGAATAGGTCGGAAGAGATAAAAGTTCCTTTCGAGTTGAGGGCTACTGCAATAATATTGTATGAGAAATTAATTTTCAAGTTTAAGAACATTAAGGGATGGTAGAAAAAGATTAACTGCAATATTGGAGTCAAGAAAGGTTGTCCCTTGTCCCCTACCCTTTTCGGCATATACATTAACGAGTTAGAAGATTGCTTGGAAGAATAAATTTATGTTGTACCTACTCTCACTAGTATAGTCACCAATCTTCTTATTTATGATGATTATATTATTCTTATGGCGAGGAGCTCCCACGATCTTGAAAACCAATTAAGAATCTCAAGGATTTTTTCTCTATTATGGGTATGACTGTTAATACTGACAAGACCAAGGTCATGATCATTAAATCCAATACGATCATGTATGATACCTTTGTTTTAGAAAACAACAACTTGGAGGAAGTGGCTTCATACAAATATCTTGGAATCGATATTCACCACAAGATCAACTGGAATTATGAAAAGGATTATTGGGGGATGGAAAGGTTGGTATGGGCTTGAAAACAATTGTAAATCAACTGATATTTGGATATGGGATAAGATGAAACTCCTCTTTGAGACTCTTTTTATGCCTTTTATTTTATATCGATGCAAAGTCTGGGGATGTAGTATCTCTCATGAATCTTGGAGAAAGATAGAGAAAATCCAAAAGAATTTAATAACCTATAATCTAAAAATTAAAGGAAATATTCCCTATCCCATTCTCTTTTTAGAGGAAATCCTTTCCCCCATTGAGAGCATGGCTATGAATAGATACCTAATGTATAAGAACAAGTTGAGAAACATGGAAGACAAGAGGCTTCCTAAAATTGATTCAAAATCTAGTCGTAACCACCTTCGACTCAAACGAGGATGGAATAAAGATGGCCAGTCTTGGCTAAACTATTGGGGAATCATGGAGGACAACATTTTGCAGAATAAGAATACTATTAAAAATATCATTAAATCAAAATTTAAGGAGAAAATGTGGTGTGATAAAGAGTTAGAGGAAAAAACAAATTTAAGGTATTATAAGGATGTAACCAACCCTAATCTAGAAGATCAAAATTATCTCTTTGGTTTGACAAGTGTAAATAAAAAAAAAAAACATTGCTAAGATAAGAACATATTCTCACGAGTTCCATAGTGAAACTGGGCATTGGTCGATTCCTAAAATGCCACGAGATGAAAGAGTGTGTCACCTTTGTGACACTAAGAAGGTTGAAGAAGAAAATCACTTTCTCTTATATTTTCGAGCCTATACTCATATTAGATCTCAATTTCAAAATATTTTTCACACTAGCAACCTTTGTAACCTTTTAACTGAACAAAAATATGGTAATCTTGGAAAGCTTCTCTTAATGTTTTTCGACTAGGGAAAAACAGTTCTGAAGAATTTCAAGTAATCCCTTACCCTCTTAAGGTCAGATAGACCAGTTCGCTCTTAGTGGAGCGAATTAGTGTGAAGCCTTATACCGTGTTTACATAGGAAATCATTTTATTGTTAGTGTCGGATTTATTCTAATAATGGTTTGAAAATTACTTTTAATTGCATTGTGAATTTGATCATCTTATAACTCTATTGACGACTAAAAAAGTATTGATTGTTTTGCAATTCACATTCATTTTTGAGATTTTTGGAAAATGAACAATATCAAATACAAGTTATCAATTTTTTTTTAATGTAGCTATCATAAATTAGTGTTGTAGTGGAATATAAAATCACAGAATTTGTGAAACAAACAGAGGAGTGATGTGATTAAATAACGACTTGGATTAGCTTCCTTATAAATGTTTAAATATTCAAGTGCATGATTATTTGAAATGGTTATTCAAAAGTGAATAATTATTTGAAGTGGTTATTCGTGGACATAAGTGGATGAAGAGTCTACTTACGAGATTTTATAGCATTATTTTCCATAATATATGCTCATAATGACTCATTGGCCTCAGTTACAACCTTTTCCCTATTTGCAGGAGTTGAACCCCCCTTTTTTCTCCCTGAAAATATATTTAAAAAACCCATTTTTCAATATGTACGTGACTCTCCTTAAAGAAACTCGTGTACATACATGACTTTCTAGTTAGAAACTTGTGTACATGTTTAATTTCTCAAAAAAAATATAATTCCCGACATTATGGGCGGAGTTGACGGGTTCCCTAGGTTTTCGATCTCCCATATCCCGTTCATAACTACTCCAACTAAAAAAAGGGAGTATAAAAGAGAGCCTTGGGATGGAGGAATAATATCATGAAAGAGATGCAACCTTATGCTGACAGTCTGCTTATATCCCTGCAAGCCCCCGTTTCCATAAATTTTTGAGATTGTCTTCCCACCCGAAAACCCTTGTTTTCAGGATTTGTGTTCCTTTTTATCTTGTTTGGAAGAAGTCCGTCGCTTCCTTGGACCTGTCAGGACACAATTTTTTTGAGGTAGACTTCATCATCTAAGGTCTTGGGTGGAGGAACTTGGAGCCTGGTTTCGAGATCGTGCCACAATAGTTACTGGTTATGACTAACCCCCTTTTGTTGTTATCAATAAAAGAACTCTCATTCTTGTTTGATTCTTTGTGTTAATTCATGATTTCAATTTTATTATGTGTATCTTATTTTGAATATAACATAAAAGTTGAACCGATTATAATTAGTTAGTTAGTGGACAACTACTTTCTTCCAGTCGCATAGTTCTTTGGTTGCAGGAGTTTCAGACAATCGTTGTCAGGGATTTCTAGAGAGAAAGACCTTAAACGAGATCTACTTCAAATGTAGGGTTCCAGGTATGTTTTACTTCCTTTCTTCTAAATGTTAGTAACTATAGGTAGTTATTTCCAATTGATTATCTAATTTGAGGTTGAGAGGAGACTTTTAAAGGCATTGCTCTGTTGTGGCCCTGACCCAAAGCCATAACACTTAGATTTTCGTAACAGAAATGGTGACCATACTAGGGAGTCTCCCTTTTTGGGGCATTAAGGGTGCTTGTATTTTTCATTTAATTTTGAATTTTTTTTCTATATTTTGAACCTTGGTTCAACATTCTCTTGATTTCCTTGATCCTTTGTGAGTCTTCCAGCCCTCCTCCCTCAAGGTTGAGGTTTTTGTTTTGGTGTATGCAGGTTTACTTGAGTACATTCGCATGAATACACTATTTTGTTGAAAAACTTCATGTACACAAGCTTATATACATCACCTATAGTGGAGCAACCCATGTACAACCCCTAAAAGGTGATATTTTCACTATTGTTTAGCCTTTTTTGGGCTCTATTTTGGTTGTTTGAGGGGTCATTTGGACTTCGTTTTGGACAAAATGTTTTTTTGGAGTTGGTAGGTGGATAAAATATCACATTTGAAGAGAAAAACAAATATGTATATGCTTCTTTAGCTTCTTTAGATCTCTTGTATTGCACTTCTACAAGACTAGTTTTGTTCTCAGGATCTTGGTTTCGTGGTCATTGTTGTGGTCATTTATGAAACCTTTGTTTGTGTCTAAATTAAATACTTTAATTTTTTTCCATTGTTTTTTAAAGATAAAATAATAAAATTTTCTTTCTTTTAGCATATTTTGATTTTTACTTTGGTGGAAAGAAAAAAAAATGATAAAACCCTAGTTTTTTGCTAGTTAGGCCTCGTTCTTTCTTTGCATTGTTTTGCATTGTTATTTGAAAAAGAAAAATAAATTTGCATAGGATTTTGATTACTTATCATCTTGAAATAATTAACAAAAGAACAAATAAAATCCTTTTTACTTATTCTTTTGACTTTCTCAAAAGGTTGCATCATGCATTTTGCATCAGAAAGAGAAAATATTGTTTTTCAAGGTTTGAAATTTTGTTCATGCATTTTACTTTTTTGAAAATATTTTTCATTAAATAATTAGTGTAAAGTTTTCTTTGTCAGTGTTCTTATAAGTTTTGTTTTCTCAAGAGTCTCAAACAACATCAGTTTCAGTTCCATATCCTTGAGTAAAAACAACCAATAAAATAAATGCTAAACTTAAAATTTACTAGACTTTGTTCCTAGGGTCCATAAACAAGTTTAGGTTAGGGCGTTGGATTAGTATTGGAGAGATAACTCTTCAAGTCTGGTAAAAAAACATAGATGTCTGATTTAGGGAGATTCAAATCCAAATTTCGTATAGGTGTGGTCGAGAAACTCCTCTCACATATGATCCAAACACAAGGTCACGTGAGGAAGAGCAAAGGACATAACCCTTATGAAGCTTGTCTGAGCATTGTGGAGAGTCCATATTTTGGGTTTTTGTTTAGTGCCCATATCTCCTTGAGAGGCAGTGATTTCGAGGCTTCATTAGCTTTTAACTTTCCCATATGTTCAATCTTGACTGTTGATTGTTCCCTCGTATGTTGACTACAAGTTGGAAGCCTTAATTTATTTTCCTCGGTATCTCATATTTGATTGTGTGAGGTTTCCCATGGTACCTGAGGTAGGCGTCATTTCACACTATCACTACCCCTGGAGTGTTCCCCATGAGCCGATGGTTACTTGAAATAGGTAGGAATGGTTAGTTGAGGTCGGGTTAACTACTTCTCACTCCTTTGTTAATCGGTCTCATGGCTTGATCAACCATGCTAGAATATGGTAGGGTCCTTTCCACTTTTGTGTTACTTTGGACTCAGGACCTTTTCCAGCTTGGATGAAGTTTTGAAGAAGTTTTTTTTTTGCAAAGTTTCTCTTAGGATTTTTTAGTGGAGTGTTGCTTTGTATAGTTGCACTTAGATTTTGTCTGTATTATTTCTTTTGGATCATTTATTCAGGGTGGTTGACCAATCACTCCGCTAGTTAGGAAGGACCTTTGGTATTTCTCTTGAAAGTGTGGAGATAAATCCTGGAAGGCATGGGTTTTTGTACCACTGGTTCGCTAGAATCAATGTGTGATAATTTTTAGGACATGATCAATCCCGTGAGAGAAGAACTTGTGCATAAGAATGATATGGACAAATTGCTTGAGGATACCAACCAAGGGACCCCTTCCAAATGGAATTCTTGTGCTTTTCCATTCTTCGGAAATGTTGGTGCCCCTTGATGGACACTTTTAACATTCATGGGTTTAATCTAGGACTACTATTTTGGTTGTGAACCACTCCAAATATCCCAAATTCTATTGATGCTTCTCAGATAGGCACCTTATGCCATGGGCATCGACTGGATGTTGATCCTTTATTTTCTTTACCCGTGAAGTATAATTCTCCTCTTTCTCCCTCTTCTAGTGAAAGTATTGCTACTAGTAACCAGATGTATAAAATGAATAGGAAGAGGAAGGGTAAGAAGAAGAAGTCACCAACCTTTGTTAGTCATGTTGGGAATGTGTCACCTGTTAGCGATCAAATAATTCATTCTGAAATTTGTTTGAAAAATGATGCCTAATATTGCGGGGGAATTTTGACTACCTTCCCGAGCTCTAAATGCAGATTTGAAAGAACCATTGGAAATCTTAGGATGTCTAGTTGTCAATCAACTATTCAAGTGTGTAAAACAGACTCTCCACGACTGAGAAATTTGATTTTTCCCAAGGCAGTTTTCATTAAAAAAAATCTGGGTTTTCACCAGCTTATTGGTTTTGAAATCTACTAGTTAGCTGTTGAAAGCTTTCCTTTTCACCAGCTAAAGGGGAAAAAGAGTTGGTGAAAGCACAAAAGAGTCCAGAAACATCATCTTTCTACCCAGATCATGATTTTTGATTTCCTGAACACGTGGGAAAGGTGTTAAATGATGGATAATAATTAGGAGAAGCTAGAATATCTTTCTCATCAAGTTTTAAAGACATATGGTAAGGAAATAACACCAAATGACATGATTTCTCTTGATAGAAAGTTCCCAGTCATCAAAGACAAATTTCTGAATCTGTGATTTTCATCAGCAAATTGCCAAATAATGCTTCAGCTGTCAATTTTGACTTGTAATGTTCAGATTAGATCTATTTGGTTAAATATTATGTCTATTTTAGGTATTTCAGATCCATTAAAATAGGATCTGAAATCTTGATGTAAAGGCTATAAAGCCACAAATCGTTGATGAACCAGGGGGTTCGATTTTGGATACAGAAAATACTATATTGTAAACAAATTTTTTCATATGATAATACAGATCACAAGTTTCTCTCTCTATTAATGTTAGATTTCCACCCTTCTTCTGTACTCTTATTTAAGTTGTTTTAACTGAAAAATGACTGTCATCTCATTAGTTAGTTCATAACTTGATATTAAGTTTCTTACATTGTTTATTAAACCCATTATTGTGTATCTGGTTTATAAGCATTGTCTTCTTCACCCACTTAAATCTATTATCTGATTATTGATCCTTGAGGGCATTGGTTTATTTGATTATTCATTTTGACTGTTTGGATACCATATTGTAGTTGAGTTATCCCATTGATCCACACATAAGAAAACACAAAAACAAGTTTACTTTAAGTTACCAAGCATCTTTGACTTACAACCTCAAAGAGTTTCTTGGAGTGATAACAAATTGGTGCTGTTGTCGGGGAGAGGAGATTGAAGCTTAGATTCCTTGGGACACAACATAGATCCAACTTTGATGATAGACAAAGCCTAGAAATTTTCTTGGTTGTAATCATCTATTCGACATCTCCATGAAAGACAGATTCAATGGGGACTCCACAATATTCAGATGTCAAAAGCATTTGTTGCTCTTTTGGCTCAGAGGTTTGCACCTCTGGACTTCTCTTCAGTTCCTAGTTTCCCACATCCAATACCTCATATGTCAAAATGGGGAGATTTTCTACCTGTCTTCAAAGAGGAGAAAGAATATAATCTTGCAAAACACCTCCAAAAGTTTCATGAGTGCATGGATCTACTAGATCTACATCATGAAGATGTTCATATGAAAATGTTCATGCATTCATTGGAGGGTGATGCATGTAAGTGGTATTTTTCTTTACCTCATTCAAGCATTTCATCTTTGAAATTTTTTCACAGAGTATTCAATGAACGTTGCAAAAGGTTCTTTTCAGATCAGTTTTTATTTGGTAATTGTTGTGAAGAATATGGATTGGATAATAAAGTTGAAAATGCAAATAGAGAAGAATTTCTCCCTCATATCCTGCAACAACTCCCAAATGATCTTCATGATGATGTGCTTTCCCATCAAAACGAACTAGAAATGGATAATAAAGGAGATGAAGATTCTCCCATTAACATTGTCTCTGATTTTCATCAATCTGAAGAATTAATTTCTTTAGTTAAGAATCATGAGAATCATTTTTCTGTTGGTCATACATCTATTGAAATCAGTAAAGGCAGTTCACAGTTTTCAGATTTGTGTATCAAGGGAAGCTGCAGTTATGATGAGGAACAAGGTGATATTTTTCAAAATCTATCTCAGAATCCTATTGCTGATAACTCTATGCCACGATTTTCATCTCTGTCATTAGAAATGTTTCCTGATCTTCCTATATTTGATAAATATAATGATGGGGAGGAAGTTGTTGAGGTTTCTGAATATTTGGTTATTTCTGGAATTTCATTTAGTTCTATTGTTCAACACATAGATGATAAAAAATGTATGCACACTGTGGTTAATGATAGCTATGAAGAGTATGCTGCTATAGAGGATATTTTTATTTATGATCGAGAGATTGGAAATCCACACTATGATAACCATAGTGATGCTTTGAACATTGTATTAAATGCATCTATTAAAGATGTTTGTCATGAATATGAGATTGTCCCCTTTGAAAACCCCAAAGATGATTATCAGATCGATACATTAGCAGGTGACAGTTTCAGATCTACAGCAGATTCTAAAGACAACCCTCAGATCTCTGATTTGTAGACAGAGGGAGATTGTAGCAAGCAGGAGGAAGACAATGAGCAGAAAGCATCTCAAGAACAAAATACTGACATCATTTATGAATTAGATATCAAACAAGAGGGGATTAGCAGTCAAATCAACTCAATGCTATTTTCAGAATTGCAGAAACCTGCTTATGAGCAGATCCATATATCATAAGGAGAAGAACGACTTAAGAGAAGATCGACTTAAGCAACAAACATAGTTGGTTTCTTTCTATGATCCGCTAGCCGTTTATATGGAGTTATGTTTTTCAGAAGTCTTCAGTTCTGCAATTTTTGGAATCAAAGCAAATGATGATTTTAAGTATTCTCTGCAAGTTGAAATTCTGTTGCACAACATGAAGTGTTCTCTAAAATTTATCTGCATGAAAAGAGATTTTGTAAATAGTTCCATGTTATCATGGCTTCATTGGAAGTATGATGTCACATGATAAGCATGTTTTTACTGGTTAAGGTTAGCAGTAGGTAGATGAATAAGCTCTTCATATGAGAAAATAGATTGCTTTTAGTTTTCTTGAATAAGCAGGCTACAATAAACTACAGACAGTTTTCAATTTAGCAGAGGATTAGGCGAAAAAGCCAGTTTGTTTTAGTTTTAGTGATAGCATGGTCATAAATAGAGTTCCATACATTTTTTAGAAATTCAAATGTCAAAGTATAGGTTATAATTTATTATTTCCTATTGTTATTTCTCAATAATAAATTGATTGTCAAAGGTCTATTCAAAAAATTCAAAGAAAAGCTTTTCAGCAGCTAACATCTGTTTTGAAGCTAAAGTTAACCGGTGAAAGTTCAAAGTTTCAACGACTAAATGGCACTCTTAGTAGCAAGTGAGCCGGTGAAAGTGTTGATATTGGTTTTTTCTCCAGTGCCTTAAAAACCCGAAGAGACATGTTTTACACATGTCATATAATCATGATGGCACAGGAACAACTACAGGTTTTCACCATGTCTTAGTAAAATATGATGATGGATTTGGTCATATATTCCATGTGGCAGATGGAGGATAGTTTTAAGAGTGGTGAATGATCTGATCATTATTACATCCAGACATTCAAGATCGTTTTCACCAGCACCAACGTTTTCCTCATTTTGGAAAAGGTTACTGTGCCAACCCTGTGCAGATAAACTGGTAATTATTTGCAGATGGAAAGGAAGTGAGGAGGACCACCTCTGCGGAAATCATTAAGACAACATAACTTATTTGCAGTCAAACCCAAAAGTTTATCAGTTTTTCTCAAACGTAGGGTGTATAACCTATGTTGAAAGATTGTAGGAGGGTTATCACTTGGCGATAGTAGAGATTTTTGCAAAATCATATGATGGAAATAAAGCTACAGTAGGCTCTTTGGAATTGATAGTTGATGAAGCTGCCATTGTTTCAGCTACTGTCTTACCCAGAACAGGTCAAAGTTGGTTTAAAACGACAGTAACCAAGAACTTGGATTTTAGATCATATTTGAAAACATAATTCCAAAGTATAATCTGGAAGAAGAGTATTCTTGTTTCCTAACTGGAAGATGAATGGGAAGTTCTGTTCAAATCCATTCAACTGTATGTAACCTCAAGGGGCAGGTATGATAAGTTGATGTTATATCATTTTAGACTTCTAAACCACTTCATAGGGAAAGTCCTTTTGAATCTACCCTTCTTTCTTCATAGAAGTTTAACAAAGGTATGCAACAAAATTAGAGCCAAGTCTTTCAGCATAAAAAATACCCTTTGTCATTATGGTCTGATTAAAATGATTATTTTGGAGAAATTAAGACAAAGAGATAGGACCTGGCAACATTTTGTTTTTTGGGAAGGATTTGAAAATCTACCTCAGCCTGGAAGTGAAAAGAAGAAAAGGGGTAAGAAACAACCTACTCCTCACAGCGGCTCAAGAAAAAGGAGAGCTCTCTCACCTATACCACCAGGAGAAGAGGCAGACCCTAGTTCAAAGGCATAGAGAGCTAAAAAGAAACTTGATTTTGAGACAGCTATAGAATAACTTGCAGTAAAGAAGGAAAACATTTTAAATTTTCCTTAATCAGATTCAGATTCAGAATCAGAGTAGGAGGAGATACTAGCTAATGATAATCCAGAATACTCCATGGAACCTGCAAAAAACTTTGAAAGTTTTACCACCTTTGAAGAAGGAGAAACATCCAGCAAGAGAAAGCTAGATGACTGCATTGAAAAGGAAAATCAAGCAATAGGAGGTTCTAGAGAGAGTCATAAAGGAAAGATATGAAATTATGTCAAAGAATTTCACTAAAACTGATGAAACTTTAAAGAAACTGGCATTGAAGAGAGTCAAGGAAAAGAAACAGAAAAAGAAGATTGTGAAAGATAACAACAAGCTTTGGAGAATAGCTAGATGATAAATTGTAAAGGCTAAATGACTCCATGCCCAATACTAAAGGCACAATGTCTACTAGGTTCTTGGAAACCTCGCAGGGAGGTCTCCATTCCAGTTGGAGACAGATGTTAGCGATCAAATAATTCATTCTGAAATTTGTTTGAAAAATGATGCCTAATCTTGTGGGGGACTTTTTACTGCATTCCCAAGATCTAAATGCAGATTTGAAAGAACCATTGGAAATCTTAGGATGTCTAGTTGTCAATCGACTATTCAAGCGTGTAAAACGGACTCTCCACGACTGAGAAATTTGATTTTTCCCAAGTCAGTTTTCATTAAAAAAATCTAGGTTTTCAACAGCTTATTGGTTTTGAAATCCGCTAGTTAGCTGTTGAAAGCTTTCCTTCTCACCAGCTAAATGGGCAAAAGAGCTGGTGAAAGCGCAGAAGAGTCCAGAAACATCATCTTTCTACCCAGATTGCGATTTTTGATTTCCTGAACACGTGGGAAAGGTGTTAAATGATGGATAATAATTAGGAGAAGCTAGAATATCTTTCTCATCAAGTTTTAAAGACATGTGGTAAGGAAATAACACCAAATGGCATGATTTCTCTTGACAGAAAGTGCCCAGTCATCAAAGACAGATTTCTGAATCTGTGATTTTCATTAGCAAATTGCCAAATAATGCTTCAGCTGTCAATTTCGACTTGTAATGATCAAATTAGATCTATTTGGTTAAATATTATGTCTATTTTAGGTATTTCAGATCCATTAAAATAGGATCTGAAATCTTGATGTAAAGGCTATAAAGCCACAAACTAATGATGAACCAGGGGGTTCGATTTTGGATACAAAAAATACTATATTGTAAACAAACTTTTTCATATGATAATACAGATCACAAGTTTCTCTCTCTATTAATGTCAGATTTCCACCCTTCTTCTGTACTCTTATTTAAGTTGTTTTAACTACAAAATGACTGTAATCTCATTAGTCAGTTCATAACTTGATATTAAGTTTCTTACATTGTTTATTAAACCCATCATTGTGTATCTGGTTTATAAGCATTGTCTTCTTCACCCACTTAAAGCTATTATCTGATTATTGATCCTTGAGGGAATTGGCTTATTTGATTATTCATTTTGACTGTCTGGATACCATATTGTAGTTGAGTTATCCCATTTATCCACACATACAAAAACACAAAAACACAAAAACAAGTTTACTTTAAGTTACCAAGCATCTTTGACTTACAACCTCAAAGAGTTTCTTGGAGTGAAAACACCACCAGTTGTTGCAAGTCATTATAGGGGCATGAGTCTAGTCACTACGAGTCATACTAACATTAGTTCACTGACCTTTGCAATTCATGTTAGGATAAGTCACCAACATCTCTGAGTCATGTTGGAGATATGCAATCGACCCCTGCTAGTCATGCTGGGGGAAAGTAACCAGTCACTGCAAGTCATGCTGGGGGAAAGAGTCAAGTCATTGTGAGTCATATTGGTGTTAGTTCACCAACCTCTGCATTTCATGTTGGAGACAAGTCACCAATCTTCGTGAGTCATGTTGGAGATCTACAACCAACCGCTGCTAGTCATGCTTGGGGAAAGAAACCAACTTCTTCAAGTCATGCTGGGGGAATGAGTTTAGTCATTGCTAGTTATACTGAAAAAAGGTCACTAACCTCTGTGATTCATGTTGGATACCGTATCTCAACCTCTTCTAGTCATGCTGGGGGAAACCCACTAGCCACTGCGAGTCATGTTGGGGGCATCTATATTGTTAATAAACCTAGATGAATAGGACGTAAGCCCATGTTCCCTTGTAATATTTGCAGAGACTACCTTACTCATTTTTTCGCTTCTATTACCATGGTATGAAGAGCATGGTCCTTGTCTGAATGCTTGTCTAGTTCTAATTCATATTTGGTTTCCCAAAAATATATTGAACTAGTGGTTGAGGAAGTGATTTTTTTGATGCAATCTTTAGCCAATAACACTCTCATTTTGGGGGGTGATGCGTGTATTGACCATGTTTTCTCGCATCCTATTCAAACAGTGGTTGAGTAAGTGGTCATGTTGATGAAATATTCAGTCGATCCTACTCTTCTCTTTGAGAGTGATGAATCTACCAAAGTGGTCCCACAGATGCAATCTTCATGTAAACCACTCTTCTTTCGAGGAATGATGCATCTTTAGAATATGTTTTTAACATTTCTAGTCCAATACCTTATTAACAAGGGGGACATCCAATACCTTTGAGTCTTCTCCCTCCAAGTCCTGGGATGGTTTCCTTTGTTTGGAACAATCTTGTTGAGTTTCTTCTTCCTTCTTCTACACCTCCAAGGATGATTTTAAGGATGGAAATTTATTTTAAAATATAGAAACCTTGGTGAATCTTACTAATCCTTCATATGCCAACTATAAATGTTTGGCGATATTTTTGTAAAAATATTCAAATTTCTAAGGATTTTATATAGTTTTTTATAAAATTTTGGCAATTTTTAAGGTAAAATAATTTTATCCTAAAGAATTTGGGCGAATCATTTTTAAAATAGCGAATCTCGTTTTTGGAAAAACCATGGAAAATTATCCCATGAGTGAAATTTAGCCCCTAAAATCATCTATGCTTCCAGATAAGGGTTAAAGTTAATTCAATGGGTAATTACCGATGTATTATTGACGAAGCATCCTCTAAAAGTATTTTATCCTCCTTGGCTTGGAAAGCTTTGGGGTCTCCCAAGCTTGTGTCAGCTACTAGTGAGTTGTTGGCTTTCGACATAAGACCTAGTCAATGTTTGGGGATTCTTCCTTATTTTCCTATCATTTTAGTTGGGAAGACTATCCAAGTCGATCTATTAGCGGTGCTAGGCCCGTTAGACTTCAATAAGATTCTTGGGAGTGATTATTTGTATGATATGAAGGTTGTGGTATCTACGCTTTTCTGTGTGATGAATTTTCCTCACAACCAAAGCATTGTCACTATTGATCATATTTCATCTAATATTAACCATCCTAGTTCAGATTTAGCTCAGGTTTCTCCTTTGTGTGTTCCTAGTGTTCAAGTCGAATCTTCCCCACCATGGGTGAATTATGTGGTGTCTTATCCTCGATGTTCAATTGCTTCTAAGAAGGATCCATTATAGTCATGTTGGCCTTCTCGAGACAAGGTATCAACAATTGATTAGGTGTTGTATCCAATGGGGGCATGTGAGCCTTTTTTTTTCCCTTTTGGCCCGATTAATCTGACACTTCATCTAGGGTCTTATATTATCATTTGTGAGACCTCGATCTTTGGTAATTATGTTTCTTCGAGTCTTGATTTATTGGATGTTGAATTTCCTTCAGATGAGGCTATATTTGAAGATACAATAATGGATCCTCAAACTTTTCCTGAAAAAAAAACTTTACTGATTGGTTATCGATGAAACCCTTGGCCTAAGCCTAGCAATGGGCTCTACCTGTAGAAGTAGTATGCATAAGCCACAAGGTTATGAATTACTTTGTACATATTGTACTATTAGGGTTTCTTATTTTCAAGTTCCGTATTCCATAACACATGTTATTTTCATAGGTTTCTATATTAGAATTATTAACTTCCGGGTGAAGTGTGTTTGGTCTTATATATAAGAATTTGAATACATTCTTATTTGGTACATTTTTCTTACATGTCGATCCATTTTGGTAGGTAATGATCTCGAAACTTCCATATAGGTTACATTTTCTCCTTCATGCTTTTTTTCATTATCTATTTCTTGTTTCATTTTTCTTTAGAATCAACCCCACTAAGTTGTGACACATAACCTTCTTTGTTGATTAGAATTTATGTAATTCACATGGTAGAGCCTACCGTTCATGGGTTCCCTAGTTAGAACCTTGTTCACAGTTTGGAACCCATGATCAAATACTTTCATAGTATTGGGAGCCCAGTTTAGTCCCACCATGACTTGTATTTAAGCTTCATATCTTATTCTTGTCTATTGCTAGCCAATTATGGACAAGGCTTCCAAAAATCTATTGTGTTGAGTTGTTCTTGCATTGCATATTTACCTCTCATGCTTTTAAGACCTAATGTCGGCTTCAAATTGTTGTGATATAGCACATTATATATGCATTCTTGAAAATTTACCAACCTTCCAACACTAGCCTTTGCAACTTGACACCTACATCCCAAGAGGTTCCCTTGAGTGTCCATATCCTACACATGCTTCCTGCAACATCCCAGTTTTAACCCTTATGAACTATAATGTATTATGTAATTGTGACTTAGGCTAGTGAGTAGATAAAGTTGAAAAGGGACCAGAGTGCCTAGGAAATGTAATACTTCATATACATTAATAAAATACACCGTCGGTTGCAAGACATACAAAAACAAAAGAGACAGGGGGCTATGATTTCATGAGAGAGGGGGGCTTAAGTATTTTTAATATATTTTATTTACCCACAATTTATTTTATGGAGAAAAGGGGTTACACAAGATTCTTGGGAGGAAGGCCATGTGGTTCTTGTTTTCATGTAATTAAATAAAACCTGCACATGGGTTGTTAGGGGGTGGTTCTTCGTTATTCATTTTTCATTTCTAAAATTCCTCATTTTGCTCTTGCTGAATTCATGTGCTCTTGGGGGGGGCCATGGAAAGGAATGCATCGAGGAGGAAATCCATTGCTACATGGATGCAATAGATTATTGATCATTCTAGGAGGGAATTGATTCTTGTGTGCATGAGATTGATGGAAGTTTGGAAAGAACTGTCCACAGTTGAGAATCCTTGGAGTTCCCAACAGGGATATTTCCTGATCAATAGCAATGGATCCTTGGAAAGAAATGGAATAGACTGAGGGACTGCATGGCAAAGAAAGGTGTTCGTTTCTTTGGGTTGTGCATGCTAAGGGGGAAAGAGAGCTGGAAATTCGAATTTGTTATGTGGTTGGGAAACCTGAGAGCTAGTTAGCCAACTGTTGTGTGTTTTATATTTTTCCTAGGAACCTTCCTTGTTGATTCATAGCCCTAGCTTGGGGGTGACCTGCCATTGAGAGTAAAATAACAACAATGTATATGGTTGGGAGGAATGCCCTTGGTCTGTAGCCAGTTGGTGAATGTTTTCTTGAAAAGATAACTGCTCTCTGTGTTTTTTGTATAATGTATATTCCACTATGTATTTAATTATCTCTGAGATATTTATTTATAATATGCATGCTTGATCATTATTTCCGTGCATGACATATGTCTCATTTATTTATGTTGTAGAATGGATCTTGATTAATGCATGTGGGTCTTTCATGCTTGATTTTCGGATTAACTGTTATTAGAATTTGAGATTAGTTCAGAAGAGAGTTTTTGGAGTAACGTGGCCAACCTTCCAGAGGTTGTGTACGTTAAATATTGGTATCAGAGCTTCAGGTTGAAACACCGAACTGGTATGGTATGGAACTCTTGAACATGGTATTATGGTTAAGAATGAATATGTCCTTAAAATATTAAATCTCAAGAGAGATAGCGTTGCAGAGATCGCATAGAAGCAGAGCATCGTGCATACAGAGATCCTTTATAAAGGATCGTAGAATCGTGAGCGTTCCCTTTTAAATTTGAGAGCGATCACCACCGTGGAATCAAGGAGTTCTATATCATTAGATCAGAAGGCAAGTGAATGAGGACCTTCAGATAAAGGTGAAACCAGAGGCTGGGAGAGATTAAGTCACAGTCGTCAGATCGAACTTATCGATCATCAGTCGTTGATAAAAGTCAAGCAGGAGATGAAAAACTCTAGAACTTCATCGCTTCAGTGATTATGGGAGATAGGAAGAAGCATGAAAAAGGATGAAGTCGTGAAGTCCCGTCGAATGTCCTATATGATAGGAGGCTTGGGTGAAATATTAGTCATTGATTAGGGTCATCCTATGTTGACCACTTCGGGAATTTTAACTCCTGGAGAATCAAACCATTTTAGAACTGCTATAACCCAGAGTCTTGGAGTGCCAAAGCCCCAAAATATCACTAATCGTCAGATCGAATGAAGAATTCAGGAGCATTGCCAGTTGTTAGATTAAAATTACAAGGATAGAGACGTTTTATGACTCCATAAATTTGCCACTTCGGTGACTACTTGAGACTAGGAAAAGCCACGAAGTGTCGAAGCCGTAAAGTGTCGAAGCCACGAAGTGCACAGCCTCAGCCACGAGATTATGCAGGTCGTTAGATTTGGAGCAGAGAATGTAGACCGTTTGTTGTGTTGACGATGTGTCTTATGCCATGTGGGGACACGTGTCACTTGAATTTAGGGCCTTTTGGACCCCAACATGTCCATTTTGAAGGGACATGTGGCACACATAATATGGGTCCACGTCACCATAGGTGATGTCAGCATGCCATGTCATCTCCAGGAGTATGGCCTCTAGGGGTGTCCAACATCTCTACCGAAAAAAGTCCCGGATCACCAAAGTATCGAAATAAATAAGGACCATCCATCCTAATGCTTGATTAAGTCATGATTGTTAGATCAAGCAGTGGAAGGATGGCATAAGCACTTCGAAAAATATCACTCTAGGGGAGTTGAACGAATCAGAAGTTGTAATATCACGTAGTCTCGAAGCGCCGAAGTCTCGAAATGAATAAGGATCTTCCATCCTGACGCTTAATTAATTCATGGAAATTGGATCAAATAATGGAATGATAACGTAAGTGAAGGCATTGACCGACAGTAAGAAGTCATCGTCACTTTATGACCACTTCGGTAGGTATCACTCGGGGGAAGTTGAACAACTCGAGAGTTGTAATTTCTCAGAGTCCCGGAGTAGCAAATTCATGCGGTTTGTTGATTTGAGACCCTCCAGGAGTTCTTGTGACCATCCGATTTAACAGTGGAAGAATAGGGTAAGAGCTTCGACGAGTTTCCTCATCATATATATAAATTTGGAAAATAAAAAAAATGCAAACATATATATATTAATTTTACATGATATTAATCTTACATCTTTCAAGTAGTCAAAGGTTTTTTTTTTCCATTACTGAATATAATTAAAATAATTTATTTTATATATTTTATATTTAAATTAATTTAAAAATTAAAAGTAAAAGATATAAAAAAAATTATGTATTTTTTTTAATATATTTAAAAAAACATTAAATAAAATTAATTTATTATATTTAAGGTGAAGTATGTTGAAGGTGAATCAACATGAGAAGGACTTTACATTTGGATTTTAATGAGATTTAAACTTATTCAAATCCAAAAGTGTATTGGTTGTTATTGAAAAATCAAAACAAAAGTAGTCTTGGTTTGAAAACATTAGACACCTTGAATTTCAAAATGATAGGATTACAAAAAGAAATTTCAAATTGAGAACATCCAAAAGTTAGTACATCTTAGATCCCTATATCCCCTTCTCAATTTTAGTACATCTTTTTGGTTGGAGGAAGGCCTAGTGTTCTCATGCCAAAAATCATGTACTAGTCCCTTAGCTACTCCAATTAACTTCATGTCAGAACATAGTAGCCTACCATTGAAGGCCTATAAATTTGTTGGTCCAGTTGTGTCGAGGCTATCTCATCTATGAGAATACTTTCTAATGGTTTTGAAATTGAATTTCATGGGATGAGAGATTTTTTGTATCAAATGATGTTTTCTTGTGATCTTGCTAACAATTGTTTGTGACAAAACAGGCCGGGCTACATTGTGGTCTTTAGAACGAGATTTCTTACCAATTCTTTGAAACACTTCGACAAGGTTTTTAACAATATGATGACTTGTTTCTAAACCTTTTACTGTTTTAATGCCTAAAATTCTTCTAACAACAATCAAACTTCTATATTTTAACAAAGCCAAAAATAATTGACATTTAGAAACATTGGATTTTGGTTCAAAATATTCTTTAATTATTTTATAAGAATGATAATGAATAGCATAGTTAGGTAACTTACCTTCAAGTGATGCTAGACCACTTTCATCAACCTAAATGCATTTAGAACAAAGTTATAACTTAACGAGAACTCTACAGAGTTCTCATGTTTTTAGGGGTCACATTTTTTACCCTGTTTTTAAAAATGGCACTATCCTTAGCCACCCCCCTCCCATTTTAGGTGATTTTTTGATATTTTAAATTTTGTGATCTATAATGTTTTCACATTATTTTTTTAAATGCGCATCAGGTCCAGATTTCATGGCTGCCATGGGACCTAGGCCTAACCCGTATGGGCTCTAGGGTGATATCTGACATCGCCCTTACCGTTTATATATATACCCTTATCTGTCTAATTGAAACTTTGGATCATGAGGAGTCTAAGGTCCCTAACATAGAAGGATTTGTCTTATGGTCGGCATGGAACAAACAATCCCACCGTAGAGGGATAAGAGGCATAGTTTGTTATATTAGAAAGATAATTTCTCCTCACATTCAACTTCATAAGATTGAACCTCTCAATCGGTACATTTGGATAGAAATTTCAGACACAAATGCTAAGAAGATGTATATAGTAATTTGCTATTTTCCACCTATAAATTCTACTTTTTATGAGAAAAATAATCTAGATGACAATTGTCCCTATAATAATTTAGAACAAGATATTTATAATTTGAAAAATGAAGGTAATATCCTCTTTCTAGGATACTTTAATACTAGGACTACAACTAAACAAGCTACTCTTTTAAGTATTGATTCCACCGATAATCCTTTATGGCTAGATGAGGACCTTGTTTTATCTTATAGCTACAAAAGAATCTTCGAAGACCTAATTAAGAATTTATTTGGTACTGAGTTGGTCAAGCTATGTAGCTCTCAAGACCTAATAATTTGCAATGGAGTAATGACGTGGCCAAAATCCAACCATATGACTTGTATTCGTGGGCTAGGTAGTAGTGTTGTATATTATGTGATATCTTATATCCCCATTTCCAACCAAATAGAAACTTCTGACCTTTTAAATGACCATGAGCCTAAATCTGATCATAAACCTTTAACCCTAACTCTAAACTTTTCCGTGCATAGGAGTGCCATTGAAGAGAATTCTGATAATCAAAGGAATTTGTGCTTTGACAAAAGTAAAGTTGGCATTTTATTAAAGGATTTAAAGAGTAAATTAAATATCCTAACTTATAAGGACAACATTGAAGAACTCTATCATAATTTTACAACTAGCCTTTCCACTTCTATTAACAAGTTCTCTTTCGAGGTGTCTTATAAAAATAATAATAGAATAACCAACCCTTGGTATGATAAAGTATGTAAAATTGCTAGGAAATCCATTAGGGATGCTTCTAATGAGTCCTTAAAACTCGATAAGATCAATACATACAAAGCCCTAATTTAAAAGAAAAAAAGGAAATATACCAATAAAAGGAAAGAGCAACTTTCACAACTATATAAGTTGGATCCTAAGACGTCATGGAGCCAAATTCTAAACCGCAATACTAAAGAAAATAATAGGATTCCCTTAAGGGATTGGAATGCCTACCTTAAAAGTATTTACGAGTTCCCTAATGCCATGGACACCATTCCTATTGTCCCTACAAAGGAAGAAGTTTTTTCTTTAGATGGAATAGAGTTCAGGGTTAAGCAGTTTGCAAATGGGAAAGCTAAGGACATTGAAGGCTACCAAGCTGCAATTTTTAAAATCGTAGCTCCAATCCTTATCCCTCACATACACTAGCTCTTCAATTTAGCAGTCAAGCAGGGCCTCCCTAAACCCTGTACGTAAAGCCTCATTGTTTCTATTTTTTAAAATGGAGATTGAAAGATTCCCTCTAATTATAGGACCATTATGATTAGCCCGATTTTAGCCAAGCTTTATGGAATTTTTTTGGAAAAGAAGATTAGCCTTTGGCTAGAAAGTCACGGTAAAAGAGATAAAGTCCAGGCCAGGTTTAGGAGATATCATTCAATTGTGGACCCTCTTGTTACCTTTAAGATCATTGCAAAGGAGTTCCGCAATACTAAAACCAATCGTTTTTGTTGTTTTGTTGATTTTAGAAAATATTTTGACATGGCTCTTAGGAAAAACGTGTTGAATAGGTCGGAAGAGATAAAAGTGTCTCTCGAGTTAAGGGTTGCTGCAATAAGGATGTATGAGAACATTATTGCTAAGTTTAAAAACAACGAGGGTTGGTCAAAAGAGATTAACTGCAATATCAAAGTCAAACAAGGTTGTCCCTTGTCCCCTACCCTTGTTGGCATATACATTAACAAGTTAGAAGATTTCTTGGAAAAAGTAGGTTGTGTCGGCCCTACTCTCACTCGTATAGTCACAAATATTATTCTTTATGCCAATGATATCGTTCTTATGGAAAGGAGTCCCCATGAAATTGAAAACCAACTAAGAATCCTCAAGGAGTTTTGCTCCAATATGGTTATGATTGTTAATACTGATAAGACTAAGGTCATGATTATTAAATCCAATAAGACCCCTTATGATACCTTCATATATGACAACAACAAATTGGAGGAAGTGACTTCATATAAATATCTTGGAATTGATATTCACCACAAGCTCAATTGGAATTATAGCATTGAGAAAAGGATTATTGGGGGATGGAAAGCTTATTATGGGCTTGAAAAAATTGTAAATCAGCTGATATTCGGAGTTGGGATAAGACGAAACCCATCTTTGAGATTCTTGTTACACATGTTATTCTTTATGGATGTGAAATATGGGGTTGTAGTATCTCTCGTGAATCCTGGAGAAATATAGAGCAATTGCAAAAGAATTTTATAACCTATAATCTCAAAATTAAAGGAAATACGCCCTATCCGATCCTCCTCTTAAAAACAATATTATCCCCCATTGAGAGCATGTATATGACTAGATACCTATTGTATAAGAACAAGTTAAACAACATGGAATACAAGAGGGTTCCTAAAATTGATTCAAAATCTAGTTGTAACCACCATCGACTCAAGCGAGGATGAAATAAAGATGCCCAATCTTGGCTAAACTATTGGGGAATCATGGAAGACACCATTTTTTAGAATAAAGATACTATTAAAAAAAACGTCAAATCAAAATTTAAGGAGAAAATGTGGTGTGATAAAGAGTTAGAGGAAAAAAAAAATTAAGGTATTATAAGGATGTAATCAACCCTAATATAGAAGATCAAAATTCTTTATCTGTTTTTCCAAGTGTAAATAAGAAAATAAGCATTGCTAATATAAGAACAAATTCTCACGACCTCCATATTGAAACTGGGCGTTGGTCAATTCCTAAAACACCATGGGATGAAAGAGTGCATCACCTTTGTGACACTAAGAAGGTTGAAGTTGAAAATAAGTTTCTCTTAGATTGTCCAACCTATACCCATACTAGATCTCATTTTCAAAATATTTGTCACACTACCAACCTTCCTAACCTCTTAACTCAACAAAAGTATGGTGAGCTTGGACACAAAATT
>ML779979.1:1511329-1522848 GCA_009831015.1 Picea engelmannii
TTAGACCATGACCTAGAGCTTGAGGTAGACCATCACCTAGACCCCCCTGGCTCCATATAATCCTAGGCATAACCTATATTCAAGCCTTAACCCTCTCCACACTTTATCCCTAAGTGAACTATGCATATACCTCTTGTTAAAGGGACCACGACCCTTTCACCCACATCACCCACATCTTGGTTCTCTAACCATTTCTCTATGCCTCAAAACACTTTCAATCCTAAGCCCTTAGGTCCTAGTTGTCCACATACCCCTATACATATTTATTCGTAAATATGTTTGGTCTATATATAATAAATCCTATATTTGTTGCATTAAGAATGCACACATGCTCTTGTGACTTGAAAAACTTGTAATTGTCGCTCATTTATGCCCTACAGAAACATGCGTGTGTTCCTAGAATGTGCATGCACTTTAGTGTGCATGCATTCTAGTAACGTGCATGCGTTCCTGATGGGAATTTTTTTGTGCCAAACACATTCCACTATGCCATCTATATCAAGCCCGACAAAGCAAGTTACCAACATATGCACACAAACAAGTTTTTCTTATTTTAGTCTTGTTGTTTAAATCATAGGCAATTTTGTGTTATTGCAAGACCATTGTAGCAAGAATTGGAAGACAAATTTGTCCAAGTGGAATTGGAATTGTTGTTTGTATCTTCTTGGAATTGGAAGACAAATTTGTCCAATTGGAATTGTTGTTTGTGTCTTCTTGCAATTGGAAGACAAATTTGTCCAATTGAAATTGTTAGTTGTGTCTTATTGTATAATACCAAGACAAATTTTTCCAATTGGAATTGTTAGTTGTTTAATACCAATACAAAATTATTCAATTCGAATTCGAATTGTTAGTTTTCTTCTTGTGTTATACCAAGACAAATTTCTCCAATTCGAATTGGAATTATTAGTTGTCTCTTCTTTTGTAATATGACGACAAATTTGTCCACTTGGAATTGGAATTGTTAGTTGTTCCTTATTGTGTAATACAATGAAAAATTTGTAATTTGTGATGGGGTGATTGAAAGCCAATTTTTCTCTTTAAACATGGGGAACCGATGGATTCGATAAAGAAATTCCTCGAGAAAAGAGAAACCAATCAAAAGGGTAGAAGAAGAAAGAGAAAATGAAAAGTTACATATGTCAAAGTGTAGGCTTTCAAAAGAGGGGAATCCAATTCCCAGTGGAATAGATGTCGTTGTTGTTTCTCCTCTATCACCACAAGCAAAGCACAAGAGTTCAGTAGAGTACAATCCATCTAGTATTTCATCAAGACAGCTTGTTGTGGATGACCAGATGATGGAGGATTTTCTTTGAGCTAATTATACAATGGATGAAATTAGAGAGGAAAATGGTGTACAACATTATTATGAAGAAGTTCATATGGTGCAACCTCTTGTTGGGCAGTCAGATGTTCCAAAAACTAATCAATCCCATGTCCACTCTCCTCCCAGATTTGATCCTCCGGTGATTGAAGGGGAAATAAATGCAACTTTTTTAACTCCACAATAGGGAGGTCAAGAGTGTCAGAATAAGGGTTCATCTCCCATACCTAGATTGAGCACTATGTGGTGAAGAAATCCTAAAATGAAGTTACAGACTTAACGAGAACTGTGACCTCAAAATGAGAATTTAATCCCTTAAAACTCATATTTGTTTCATAAAAAGACATGAAAATCAACCTCCAAATAAAAAAGCGGTGCTACCAGTAGCACCATTTTTTCTAACGGGGTCAAAATTACAACATTTTTCAACCATGTCCTTTAAAACTCATACAATAGCTCAGAAAAACCTTTAAATCAACACCAAATCAAAACTTGGTGCTACCGATAGCACCATTTTTTCTAACCAAGTCAAAATTACAACTTTTTTCAAGCATGGTCTTAAAAAATCAAATAATTGCTCAAAAAAATCTTAATATCAATATGTAAATAAATAAAAGTGACACTACATAAAGAACAATGTTTTTTCTAAACTTTAAAATTATAGCTAATTACGACCTAATTGAAACTATGGTCTTGACAAGAAATCAGTATACAAATAAAAAACCCAAAATTGGAACCTAAATGGTCACTTGAAAATTTAGTTACTATTTTTTTTTAATTTACATTAAAAAATAAAATAAAAAAGAGAAATGAGAAAATCTTCACATTTTTTTTTAAATGAAGAAAAAAAACACATTAAAAAAATATTTATTCAAAACCCAAATTATATAAAAAATAAAAAATAAAACATTAAAAAAATGTGGCAAAAAAACTGAAAAGAAATAAAAAGCAACTTAAAATTTCCCAAAAAACAATAATATATATATATGAATAATAAAAAAATCCCTTGAAAAGTAAAAATAAAAAATAAAATAAGAAAAAAACAAAAAAAAAATGCAAAACAACTAAAAAGGAAACAAAATTCAAGAAAATATTTTAAAAATAAGATTTAAAATAATAAAATATTCAAAAATAATAAAACTTCCTAACTAAAACTTTATTTTTAAAAACAATAATTTCAAATACAAACTTTCATTAAAAATAAATAAATCAACTACATATATATATTATATAACTATATAATAATATAGTTATATATTATATAACTATATAATAATATAGTTATATAATATATATTTATGTGTGTATGGTTATATATTATATAACCATATTTTATGATGATGATTATGATTAATGTCCACTAAGATCGAATTGGTCTATCAGACCCTAAGAGGGTAAGTGATTACTTGTGATTCTTTACAATTTTGTGTCCAAGCTCACCATACTTTTGTTGAGTTAAGAGGTTAGGAAGGTTGGTAGTGTGACAAATATTTTGAAAATGAGATCTAGTATGGGTATAGGTTGGACAATCTAAGAGAAACTTATTTTCAACTTCAACCTTCTTAGTGTCACAAAGGTGATGCACTCTTTCATCCCATGGTGTTTTAGGAATTGACCAACGCCCAGTTTCAATATGGAGGTCGTGAGAATTTGTTCTTATATTAGCAATGCTTATTTTCTTATTTACACTTGGAAAAACAGATAAAGAATTTTGATCTTCTATATTAGGGTTGATTACATCCTTATAATACCTTAATTTTTTTTTTCCTCTAACTCTTTATCACACCACATTTTCTCCTTAAATTTTGATTTGACGTTTTTTTTAATAGTATCTTTATTCTAAAAAATGGTGTCTTCCATGATTCCCCAATAGTTTAGCCAAGATTGGGCATCTTTATTTCATCCTCGCTTGAGTCGATGGTGGTTACAACTAGATTTTGAATCAATTTTAGGAACCCTCTTGTATTCCATGTTGTTTAACTTGTTCTTATACAATAGGTATCTAGTCATATACATGCTCTCAATGGGGGATAATATTGTTTTTAAGAGGAGGATCGGATAGGGCGTATTTCCTTTAATTTTGAGATTATAGGTTATAAAATTCTTTTGCAATTGCTCTATATTTCTCCAGGATTCACGAGAGATACTACAACCCCATATTTCACATCCATAAAGAATAACATGTGTAACAAGAATCTCAAAGATGGGTTTCGTCTTATCCCAACTCCGAATATCAGCTGATTTACAATTTTTTCAAGCCCATAATAAGCTTTCCATCCCCCAATAATCCTTTTCTCAATGCTATAATTCCAATTGAGCTTGTGGTGAATATCAATTCCAAGATATTTATATGAAGTCACTTCCTCCAATTTGTTGTTGTCATATATGAAGGTATCATAAGGGGTCTTATTGGATTTAATAATCATGACCTTAGTCTTATCAGTATTAACAATCATAACCATATTGGAGCAAAACTCCTTGAGGATTCTTAGTTGGTTTTCAATTTCATGGGGACTCCTTTCCATAAGAACGATATCATTGGCATAAAGAATAATATTTGTGACTATACGAGTGAGAGTAGGGCCGACACAACCTACTTTTTCCAAGAAATCTTCTAACTTGTTAATGTATATGCCAACAAGGGTAGGGGACAAGGGACAACCTTGTTTGACTTTGATATTGCAGTTAATCTCTTTTGACCAACCCTCGTTGTTTTTAAACTTAGCAATAATGTTCTCATACATCCTTATTGCAGCAACCCTTAACTCGAGAGACACTTTTATCTCTTCCGACCTATTCAACACGTTTTTCCTAAGAGCCATGTCAAAATATTTTCTAAAATCAACAAAACAACAAAAACGATTGGTTTTAGTATTGCGGAACTCCTTTGCAATGATCTTAAAGGTAACAAGAGGGTCCACAATTGAATGATATCTCCTAAACCTGGCCTGGACTTTATCTCTTTTACCGTGACTTTCTAGCCAAAGGCTAATCTTCTTTTCCAAAAAAATTCCATAAAGCTTGGCTAAAATCGGGCTAATCATAATGGTCCTATAATTAGAGGGAATCTTTCAATCTCCATTTTAAAAAATAGAAACAATGAGGCTTTACGTACAGGGTTTAGGGAGGCCCTGCTTGACTGCTAAATTGAAGAGCTAGTGTATGTGAGGGATAAGGATTGGAGCTACGATTTTAAAAATTGCAGCTTGGTAGCCTTCAATGTCCTTAGCTTTCCCATTTGCAAACTGCTTAACCCTGAACTCTATTCCATCTAAAGAAAAAACTTCTTCCTTTGTAGGGACAATAGGAATGGTGTCCATGGCATTAGGGAACTCGTAAATACTTTTAAGGTAGGCATTCCAATCCCTTAAGGGAATCCTATTATTTTCTTTAGTATTGCGGTTTAGAATTTGGCTCCATGACGTCTTAGGATCCAACTTATATAGTTGTGAAAGTTGCTCTTTCCTTTTATTGGTATATTTCCTTTTTTTCTTTTAAATTAGGGCTTTGTATGTATTGATCTTATCGAGTTTTAAGGACTCATTAGAAGCATCCCTAATGGATTTCCTAGCAATTTTACATACTTTATCATACCAAGGGTTGGTTATTCTATTATTATTTTTATAAGACACCTCGAAAGAGAACTTGTTAATAGAAGTGGAAAGGCTAGTTGTAAAATTATGATAGAGTTCTTCAATGTTGTCCTTATAAGTTAGGATATTTAATTTACTCTTTAAATCCTTTAATAAAATGCCAACTTTACTTTTGTCAAAGCACAAATTCCTTTGATTATCAGAATTCTCTTCAATGGCACTCCTATGCACGGAAAAGTTTAGAGTTAGGGTTAAAGGTTTATGATCAGATTTAGGCTCATGGTCATTTAAAAGGTCAGAAGTTTCTATTTGGTTGGAAATGGGGATATAAGATATCACATAATATACAACACTACTACCTAGCCCACGAATACAAGTCATATGGTTGGATTTTGGCCACGTCATTACTCCATTGCAAATTATTAGGTCTTGAGAGCTACATAGCTTGACCAACTCAGTACCAAATAAATTCTTAATTAGGTCTTCGAAGATTCTTTTGTAGCTATAAGATAAAACAAGGTCCTCATCTAGCCATAAAGGATTATCGGTGGAATCAATACTTAAAAGAGTAGCTTGTTTAGTTGTAGTCCTAGTATTAAAGTATCCTAGAAAGAGGATATTACCTTCATTTTTCAAATTATAAATATCTTGTTCTAAATTATTATAGGGACAATTGTCATCTAGATTATTTTTCTCATAAAAAGTAGAATTTATAGGTGGAAAATAGCAAATTACTATATACATCTTCTTAGCATTTGTGTCTGAAATTTCTATCCAAATGTACCGATTGAGAGGTTCAATCTTATGAAGTTGAATGTGAGGAGAAATTATCTTTCTAATATAACAAACTATGCCTCTTATCCCTCTACGGTGGGATTGTTTGTTCCATGCCGACCATAAGACAAATCCTTCTATGTTAGGGACCTTAGACTCCTCATGATCCAAAGTTTCAATTAGACAGATAAGGGTATATATATAAACGGTAAGGGCGATGTCAGATATCACCCTAGAGCCCATACGGGTTAGGCCTAGGTCCCATGGCAGCCATGAAATCTGGACCTGATGCGCATTTAAAAAAATAATGTGAAAACATTATAGATCACAAAATTTAAAATATCAAAAAATCACCTAAAATGGGAGGGGGGTGGCTAAGGATAGTGCCATTTTTAAAAACAGGGTAAAAAATGTGACCCCTAAAAACATGAGAACTCTGTAGAGTTCTCGTTAAGTTATAACTTTGTTCTAAATGCATTTAGGTTGATGAAAGTGGTCTAGCATCACTTGAAGGTAAGTTACCTAACTATGCTATTCATTATCATTCTTATAAAATAATTAAAGAATATTTTGAACCAAAATCCAATGTTTCTAAATGTCAATTATTTTTGGCTTTGTTAAAATATAGAAGTTTGATTGTTGTTAGAAGAATTTTAGGCATTAAAACAGTAAAAGGTTTAGAAACAAGTCATCATATTGTTAAAAACCTTGTCGAAGTGTTTCAAAGAATTGGTAAGAAATCTCGTTCTAAAGACCACAATGTAGCCCGGCCTGTTTTGTCACAAACAATTGTTAGCAAGATCACAAGAAAACATCATTTGATACAAAAAATCTCTCATCCCATGAAATTCAATTTCAAAACCATTAGAAAGTATTCTCATAGATGAGATAGCCTCGACACAACTGGACCAACAAATTTATAGGCCTTCAATGGTAGGCTACTATGTTCTGACATGAAGTTAATTGGAGTAGCTAAGGGACTAGTACATGATTTTTGGCATGAGAACACTAGGCCTTCCTCCAACCAAAAAGATGTACTAAAATTGAGAAGGGGATATAGGGATCTAAGATGTACTAACTTTTGGATGTTCTCAATTTGAAATTTCTTTTTGTAATCCTATCATTTTGAAATTCAAGGTGTCTAATGTTTTCAAACCAAGACTACTTTTGTTTTGATTTTTCAATAACAACCAATACACTTTTGGATTTGAATAAGTTTAAATCTCATTAAAATCCAAATGTAAAGTCCTTCTCATGTTGATTCACCTTCAACATACTTCACCTTAAATATAATAAATTAATTTTATTTAATGTTTTTTTAAATATATTAAAAAAAATACATAATTTTTTTTATATCTTTTACTTTTAATTTTTAAATTAATTTAAATATAAAATATATAAAATAAATTATTTTAATTATATTCAGTAATGGAAAAAAAAAACCTTTGACTACTTGAAAGATGTAAGATTAATATCATGTAAAATTAATATATATATGTTTGCATTTTTTTTATTTTCCAAATTTATATATATGATGAGGAAACTCGTCGAAGCTCTTACCCTATTCTTCCACTGTTAAATCGGATGGTCACAAGAACTCCTGGAGGGTCTCAAATCAACAAACCGCATGAATTTGCTACTCCGGGACTCTGAGAAATTACAACTCTCGAGTTGTTCAACTTCCCCCGAGTGATACCTACCGAAGTGGTCATAAAGTGACGATGACTTCTTACTGTCGGTCAATGCCTTCACTTACGTTATCATTCCATTATTTGATCCAATTTCCATGAATTAATTAAGCGTCAGGATGGAAGATCCTTATTCATTTCGAGACTTCGGCGCTTCGAGACTACGTGATATTACAACTTCTGATTCGTTCAACTCCCCTAGAGTGATATTTTTCGAAGTGCTTATGCCATCCTTCCACTGCTTGATCTAACAATCATGACTTAATCAAGCATTAGGATGGATGGTCCTTATTTATTTCGATACTTTGGTGATCCGGGACTTTTTTCGGTAGAGATGTTGGACACCCCTAGAGGCCATACTCCTGGAGATGACATGGCATGCTGACATCACCTATGGTGACGTGGACCCATATTATGTGTGCCACATGTCCCTTCAAAATGGACATGTTGGGGTCCAAAAGGCCCTAAATTCAAGTGACACGTGTCCCCACATGGCATAAGACACATCGTCAACACAACAAACGGTCTACATTCTCTGCTCCAAATCTAACGACCTGCATAATCTCGTGGCTGAGGCTGTGCACTTCGTGGCTTCGACACTTTACGGCTTCGACACTTCGTGGCTTTTCCTAGTCTCAAGTAGTCACCGAAGTGGCAAATTTATGGAGTCATAAAACGTCTCTATCCTTGTAATTTTAATCTAACAACTGGCAATGCTCCTGAATTCTTCATTCGATCTGACGATTAGTGATATTTTGGGGCTTTGGCACTCCAAGACTCTGGGTTATAGCAGTTCTAAAATGGTTTGATTCTCCAGGAGTTAAAATTCCCGAAGTGGTCAACATAGGATGACCCTAATCAATGACTAATATTTCACCCAAGCCTCCTATCATATAGGACATTCGACGGGACTTCACGACTTCATCCTTTTTCATGCTTCTTCCTATCTCCCATAATCACTGAAGCGATGAAGTTCTAGAGTTTTTCATCTCCTGCTTGACTTTTATCAACGACTGATGATCGATAAGTTCGATCTGACGACTGTGACTTAATCTCTCCCAGCCTCTGGTTTCACCTTTATCTGAAGGTCCTCATTCACTTGCCTTCTGATCTAATGATATAGAACTCCTTGATTCCACGGTGGTGATCGCTCTCAAATTTAAAAGGGAACGCTCACGATTCTACGATCCTTTATAAAGGATCTCTGTATGCACGATGCTCTGCTTCTATGCGATCTCTGCAACGCTATCTCTCTTGAGATTTAATATTTTAAGGACATATTCATTCTTAACCATAATACCATGTTCAAGAGTTCCATACCATACCAGTTCGGTGTTTCAACCTGAAGCTCTGATACCAATATTTAACGTACACAACCTCTGGAAGGTTGGCCACGTTACTCCAAAAACTCTCTTCTGAACTAATCTCAAATTCTAATAACAGTTAATCCGAAAATCAAGCATGAAAGACCCACATGCATTAATCAAGATCCATTCTACAACATAAATAAATGAGACATATGTCATGCACGGAAATAATGATCAAGCATGCATATTATAAATAAATATCTCAGAGATAATTAAATACATAGTGGAATATACATTATACAAAAAACACAGAGAGCAGTTATCTTTTCAAGAAAACATTCACCAACTGGCTACAGACCAAGGGCATTCCTCCCAACCATATACATTGTTGTTATTTTACTCTCAATGGCAGGTCACCCCCAAGCTAGGGCTATGAATCAACAAGGAAGGTTCCTAGGAAAAATATAAAACACACAACAGTTGGCTAACTAGCTCTCAGGTTTCCCAACCACATAACAAATTCGAATTTCCAGCTCTCTTTCCCCCTTAGCATGCACAACCCAAAGAAACGAACACCTTTCTTTGCCATGCAGTCCCTCAGTCTATTCCATTTCTTTCCAAGGATCCATTGCTATTGATCAGGAAATATCCCTGTTGGGAACTCCAAGGATTCTCAACTGTGGACAGTTCTTTCCAAACTTCCATCAATCTCATGCACACAAGAATCAATTCCCTCCTAGAATGATCAATAATCTATTGCATCCATGTAGCAATGGATTTCCTCCTCGATGCATTCCTTTCCATGGCCCCCCCCAAGAGCACATGAATTCAGCAAGAGCAAAATGAGGAATTTTAGAAATGAAAAATGAATAACGAAGAACCACCCCCTAACAACCCATGTGCAGGTTTTATTTAATTACATGAAAACAAGAACCACATGGCCTTCCTCCCAAGAATCTTGTGTAACCCCTTTTCTCCATAAAATAAATTGTGGGTAAATAAAATATATTAAAAATACTTAAGCCCCCCTCTCTCATGAAATCATAGCCCCCTGTCTCTTTTGTTTTTGTATGTCTTGCAACCGACGGTGTATTTTATTAATGTATATGAAGTATTACATTTCCTAGGCACTCTGGTCCCTTTTCAACTTTATCTACTCACTAGCCTAAGTCACAATTACATAATACATTATAGTTCATAAGGGTTAAAACTGGGATGTTGCAGGAAGCATGTGTAGGATATGGACACTCAAGGGAACCTCTTGGGATGTAGGTGTCAAGTTGCAAAGGCTAGTGTTGGAAGGTTGGTAAATTTTCAAGAATGCATATATAATGTGCTATATCACAACAATTTGAAGCCGACATTAGGTCTTAAAAGCATGAGAGGTAAATATGCAATGCAAGAACAACTCAACACAATAGATTTTTGGAAGCCTTGTCCATAATTGGCTAGCAATAGACAAGAATAAGATATGAAGCTTAAATACAAGTCATGGTGGGACTAAACTGGGCTCCCAATACTATGAAAGTATTTGATCATGGGTTCCAAACTGTGAACAAGGTTCTAACTAGGGAACCCATGAACGGTAGGCTCTACCATGTGAATTACATAAATTCTAATCAACAAAGAAGGTTATGTGTCACAACTTAGTGGGGTTGATTCTAAAGAAAAATGAAACAAGAAATAGATAATGAAAAAAAGCATGAAGGAGAAAATGTAACCTATATGGAAGTTTCGAGATCATTACCTACCAAAATGGATCGACATGTAAGAAAAATGTACCAAATAAGAATGTATTCAAATTCTTATATATAAGACCAAACACACTTCACCCGGAAGTTAATAATTCTAATATAGAAACCTATGAAAATAACATGTGTTATGGAATACGGAACTTGAAAATAAGAAACCCTAATAGTACAATATGTACAAAGTAATTCATAACCTTGTGGCTTATGCATACTACTTCTACAGGTAGAGCCCATTGCTAGGCTTAGGCCAAGGGTTTCATCGATAACCAATCAGTAAAGTTTTTTTTTCAGGAAAAGTTTGAGGATCCATTATTGTATCTTCAAATATAGCCTCATCTGAAGGAAATTCAACATCCAATAAATCAAGACTCGAAGAAACATAATTACCAAAGATCGAGGTCTCACAAATGATAATATAAGACCCTAGATGAAGTGTCAGATTAATCGGGCCAAAAGGGAAAAAAAAAGGCTCACATGCCCCCATTGGATACAACACCTAATCAATTGTTGATACCTTGTCTCGAGAAGGCCAACATGACTATAATGGATCCTTCTTAGAAGCAATTGAACATCGAGGATAAGACACCACATAATTCACCCATGGTGGGGAAGATTCGACTTGAACACTAGGAACACACAAAGGAGAAACCTGAGCTAAATCTGAACTAGGATGGTTAATATTAGATGAAATATGATCAATAGTGACAATGCTTTGGTTGTGAGGAAAATTCATCACACAGAAAAGCGTAGATACCACAACCTTCATATCATACAAATAATCACTCCCAAGAATCTTATTGAAGTCTAACGGGCCTAGCACCGCTAATAGATCGACTTGGATAGTCTTCCCAACTAAAATGATAGGAAAATAAGGAAGAATCCCCAAACATTGACTAGGTCTTATGTCGAAAGCCAACAACTCACTAGTAGCTGACACAAGCTTGGGAGACCCCAAAGCTTTCCAAGCCAAGGAGGATAAAATACTTTTAGAGGATGCTTCGTCAATAATACATCGGTAATTACCCATTGAATTAACTTTAACCCTTATCTGGAAGCATAGATGATTTTAGGGGCTAAATTTC
>ML779980.1:0-20125 GCA_009831015.1 Picea engelmannii
CATTAACCTTTCAAATTACCATTTAGATTTCCTCAACTGTCCAAGCGTTTCATTTTCTCGCTGCCTGTGCATTTCATTTTCTGGCTGCCTCTGCATTTCATTTTCTGTCTTTCCTAACCTATCCGCGCGTTTCATTTTCGCCACGGATTTCAACTGTCCCCCCATTCTCTACCGCCGATTTCCTTAGCTGTCCCACGTCTTCTACAATTAAAACATCCCCTTTCAGCGTTCTCAGCAGCCAAATAGCGGCTGTGCTAGTTCTGTATAGACGATTAACATTTGAAGGAACTAGTATTCGTGGGCTCTAGTGAGGCAGTCAAGCTCAGGTTAACTCTGATACTACGATAAAAAACATAAGACATATAATACATGATGGTCCACTGAGATTTACAACGCCACATCATATAGGTCAAGATCACACAGAAGACAATGCATTAGAAATCATTAAACTACATTTCTAGAATTTTACAATAAACTGTATTTATAGAGTTTCACAATAAGAGTTTATAAAATTTCACAACAATAATTTCTACTGTAGATAAAATTTCACAACAAGCATCTGGAGTGTCTGCTTTAGAGTTTCACAACACGCATCTGGAGTGTCTGCTTTAGAGTTTTTCTGCACACAACTCAGTACTCAGCTACTCCAAGGCAGTCCATTTAATACAATGTTTTAGACTTGTGGACTACCAACACAACAAGGGGAGTTGCCGAGCAACAAGTCCCTGCCAAGAAAGGAGAAAATAGTAACAAGATTTGTAACTCCATAGAGAATAACATGTTTGTAGCTCAAGTTTTAAGATTTGTAAGTTTGAAGTTCAATTACCTGTTCTGTGATTTCAGCTTGACCTGATCGTTTTGGATTTTGGATTAGCCTTAGTTTTAGTTTGAATTGTAGATCTATTTGTGTTGGACTTTATTTTCTATCTTTCTGTCCAGGTATTATGTTGCAACACAGTCAAAACAATTGGCTTTTGATACAGGTACTTCTTCAAGCTTCTTGCTCTTAGACTTGGTGTCTCCTTCATTGTGAATTCAGACACCAGCCTAAACACCGACCAGACTATGCAGGAAGTAAGAACCTAGTTAGAGCATCTAGTCCTCTGCTATATCAATCCGATGTTTTCCCGTCTCCATGCGATTGCACATTAATCATATAAAACAAGAGCCTCGAGAACAGCTGCCCAAAGCTGCCCGCCTGGAGTGGAGTGATTTCAGCCGCCTCCTCCTTCCTGTTCTTGAGCAGCTCTATCACCTGGTGCTCCTTGTAAGAATTGAAATTATCCAGTTCCGGTCGGTGTATCACCTGGTGCTCCTTGTAAGAATGGGAATTATCGAGTTCTGATCGGTGTATTTGCTTGCTCAACACCATTGAAGGCATATTTTTGGCTGGGGAGAGGGCAGGGTTTCTCTTCAAGCCTCGCGTTTCTCTTCAAGCGATTGGCGAACCTGGCTATATAGTAGCTGGTAATTTTATATGCATGAATCTTGCATTGTATTGGTGAATTCTATCCTCATACAAAAGGGCTTTGGTATGGAATGTAGGGGAGGAGGGTTTAAACAATTTCGAGAGAAGGTTAAAAGAAAAGCAGCTGCGGCACAAACACTTTCTTTCGACCATTTTCATTTATACTGAAGAGAGGGAGACCAGAGTTGAGTCCCATCACAATAGGGTTAGCTGAAATTCGCTGAAATTCATCATCTTCGTCCTCCTCCTCTAGCAGAGGCGGTCGACAGTCAAAATGTCGATGTCAAAGAGTTCGAAGATGCTGCAATACATAAACTACAGAATCCAGGTGACGATCCAGGACGGGCATCACCTGATTGGAAAATTCATGGCATTCGATCGCCACATGAATTTGAATTTGGTGTTGGGGGATTGTGAAGGGTTCAAAAGACTTCCTCCCAAGAAGGGAGCCGCAGCAGACAAGAAAGAAGAGCGAGAGGAGAGGCGAACCCTCGGCCTTGTCCTCCTCGGCGGGGAAGAAGTGGTTACCATGACAGTCGAAGGGCCGCCCCCGCCCGATGAATCGCGAGTCAAGAGCGTCGGTGCAACTCAGGCAGGTCCCGGTTTAGGCAGAACGGCGAGCCGAGGAATCCCCACGACGCCCCTCGTTCAAGCACATCCGGGCTTAGCCGGTCCCGTCAGAGGAGTGGGAAGCCCTTCGCCAGGCATGATACAACCCCAGATCTCAAGGACTCCTGCTTCATTTTCTTGAACTGCTGATTTTAGTCCTTCTTAGGCCCTTCGAAGCAGTCTTCATAAGATATTCTACAGAATTAAGGGAGACTTGATATATTTGAGAATGTTGAGAGACTCGCAGACAGGCCTGCCATTGTGGAACAGAACAGGTACGTACCTTCTCCCTTTGCATTCTTTTTGTATTAAGTATAGGAGCCATTTAAAGCTGGAACCAGTGCTATCCATGTTGTGTCATATGCAGAAATACTAATTTTCTGCATCCACATACAAGAATTAGTCATACAAATTTTCACATTTACACAACGATGATCAGTTTTGATATAAACCAGAAGAAATGTTTTTTTGAATAAAATTTAGAAGAATAACCTGAAGATTTCTCTCTCGTATCTCAATCTGATCAGTGGTCGAAGATAAAAATTGGACGGCACAGTGTTGAACTTTCACCGATTTTGACATTTTCATGTCACACATGGGAAACACCGCTTGAAAAAAATGGATATTTGAAGCTGTAAAAATTCAGTATAATATTTAGTACAGAGCTGATTATATAAAACAAAATTATTCAGATTGCAAAATCAAAGATTTTTTTTATGATATTCTGTAAAAAATTACAGTAAATACAAGCACAACTCTGCACAAATGAAAATCGATTAGAACACACTAAAAAAAGAGCTAACATATAAATGAAACCATTTATGCCACCATGAATATCTGTAACGAGTAAACATTAATAACCTCAATGCTCCCTTGCAGTTTCACTAATCTTGGGTTCTTTCTTGTCAGCTTTTCTTGGAACTAGTAAAAAAAAGTATGATAAGCGTGTTGCTGAGGAGAAGCGGAGGAGGTTTTTCCTCGGAATTGTACTGATAACAAAGAATTATTCCAAGAATTATTCCGCCTGTTGGAGGAGAGTAAGCAGCTCAGAAGAATTATTCAGCCTGTTGGAGGAGAGTAAGCAGCTCAGCTTGTACTTAGTTTGGAACTTCCATCGCAGCTCAAGCCACAGAGCTCCGGACATAGTTGCTTGGGATTCAACTAGCAGGTAAGTACAGAAGGGGTATGCCAGGTTGCTTTGGTGAAGGGGTATGCCAGGTTGCTTTGGTGGCGAAGGTTTCAATGGTGGCGTAGATGGCAGGTTTGCATGGCGGCTTTGGTGTCAGCATTAGATCAACTCACTATGGACTATGCTTTGTTGCAAAGAGATTCAATCTTTAACATTTAACGTTAAGAAGTAATGCTAGAGTTATTTCTAGCATTACTTTGTTGGACAAAAACCATTACACTATGAAAATGCATGCTTTAAATTTATAGCATTAAATTTATAGCATTACTTTGTTGGACAAAAACCACTATGAAAATGCATGCTTTAAATCAACATGGATTAAGCTATCTACTCCCTCCGCCTCCGGAAGAGGCCAAATAAGACCTCCATCTTACGACCTAGTATAAAAACTTAGGATAAAAATGCACAAGTGTAGTTTAAAATTTTTATGGATTTGCCAAAACTTAGGGTAATAGACTAATAATTCATTGGTTTGTTGGTTTGCCTGCAAATTTAATAAAAATAAATAAATTATAAGAATTTTAAATTATAATCTGTCAAAACTTTTCAGTTGAATCAGATGCGGTTCTTTTATGGATCTTAGGTTCACCGTATCATACATTTCAGCTCTGTTCAAAAGAAAAGTAAAATATATTTTTATGGATCTTAGTTTCACCGTATCAAACATTTGAGTCATCTTCAAAAGAAGAATAAACATTATTGAAGGTGGCCGAGCAAAACCACCATTTTCCCGCTCAGTGATTGCAGGGTGCATTCAAAAGCTTATTCAAACATGCTAGACATTAATATTCATACAAATAACAAGTTGCTAGAGATACAAAATTGTCTCCTTCGTGTTATTCCAACTTATCACACTTTATTAAAGTTGCTACCTCTTGAATACGGCCGAATGTCGGAAATTTAAAAAAGTTAATCGGATTTGGCTATGCCGTTGAAGAAAATATTAGAAGAAACAAAAACGAAAAGGAGAATAAGGGCTTCAATTAAACAATGTGGAGGGCATTCGGATTTCATTTTGACAACAAAAAGATTATTAAAACATAATAAAAAGGCTATTCAAACATCATAGACAGTAATATTCATTAAAAGAACAAGTTGCTAGACATACAAAATTGTCTCTTATGCGTCATTCCCAATTATCACACTTTAACTTTAAACTTTATTAAAGTTTCTAGCTCTTCAATACGGCCGAATATTGTCGGAATTTAAAAAAGATAATCAGATTTGGTGATCCCCTTCACGCAAATATGAGACGAAACTAAAAGAAGACGAGAAAAAGGGATTGAATTAAATATTGTGAAGGGGATTCCAATATCAAATCGACCAACAAAATTACACATCAACCAGGATTATCGTAGGATTTGTTCCATACAAAAATTGTGTTTTGAAAATGATTGGATGGTGTTAATAGGGACAAATTTCTAGGGCTGATTAAAAAATCGAGTGGATTGGATTGACATTAAGCATGATACCAATATAATGTGTCCTAAATAATAAGCATCGAACAACGGTAATGTATTAATGACAGTATACTCCCGGCATTAGGCACAGATTCTATTGAGCAAGTGGCATTAGGTCAAATAGTGTATATTGTTACTTATAACTGTAACCTCAACAGTAGCTGACTGTACACTGTCAGCTGTTTTGGCCAGTTGTATGAGTTTGTTAGGATGTAAGTCTCTGCATAGTGTCTGGAGAGCAGGAGAGCAGCCTAATCTTAAAACCAAAAGAACATAGCTTACATTGTCTCGAAATAAGCTCAAAAGATCGTTGAAGACAACAAGTGGGAGAAAGCAAAGCTGCAGAAAAACTAAACACTTAAAGATTCGTGAGCATTTAAAGAATTCGTGAAATTCTTTAGCATTTAAAAATTAGTGAAATTCTTTCATCAAAAAAAAATTTGCAAAAACAACAAATGACAAGTAACAACAACAGTAAGATCTTGTAAAAACAGATCTGAGCCATTAATCAAAATCTGCTCATTCTTGTTTCCAATTTCGTCTTCTCTATATTATCTTCTTTGCTTCTCATTTTGTCATATATGACTATATATTATCATTACTCCCAAGCGGTGTAAACGATAGCCGTTTGTTTACCCATTTCCTAATGTTTTCCTTCTCTCTGATTACGTTTTCACCACTACGCAATCATCTGTATATGTGGTTGTCATATATATCCTCTTATGTTCTCCGTACTTGTTTGTTAAATTGTTGTTCAGGTTTCGAAATATTTGTTTATTGGCTTCGAATGTCATGGCATTGTCTTGTCATGTTGGTGTTGTGCTGTTTTGGATCGAGATTTTGTAGAATTTTGTATACGGTCCAGACTAACGGAAATCTGGCCTATACGCTTGTCCTAGAACGGGATTCCAATATCAGATCGACAAACAAAATTAAATATCAACGAGGCTTAGTAGCATTTGTTCATTATAAAAATTGTGTTTTGAGATTGATTATATGGTGTTAATAGGGACGAATTTCTAGGGCTCACTAGGAAATCGATCGGATTAGATTGACCTTCAGCTGCAGCGAAATATAATATCTGATAAACAATAAGCATCTTGCAACGCTAAAGTATGAATGGCAGTATATTCCCGTCATTTGGCCGATTCTGTTCGGCAGCGGCGAATTCTAGATAATGTATATTATGGTTACTCCGAAGTGGTGTGTATTGTTTACCCATTTCCTAAAGGTGTATATTGTTTGCCCATTTCATAAAGTTTTCAGTGTTTCAGTTTACGTTTTTACGAGAATACGGAGTAATTGCTGTTATCATTTCTCCTCTTCTCTTTTTTCCTGGTAACACGTTCTGTTTTTCTCTAACCCTAACAGAATATGTAACGCTAACACAATAAATGAAAGTCAAAAACAAAAAAATTATTTAAGATTTTTCAATTTTATAGGCTGTAAACTCCAACAATTAATCACAACCGTTGTTACTTTAGCATAACAAAATACCATAAATTATTTAACTTATTTTAATTTTATAGGTTGGAAACCACCAACAAAACAATTAATTAATCAATTGTTGTTACTTGAATACTTAACAAGATCTCCATTTATTTTTACTTCTCTCTATTTATTATCTACTACACCATAAAACTGAAAATTGCTTTACACCTTGCCAACTTTAAAAAAAAATAGTTATTACAAAATATTTTCACTCAAATTTTAAAAATATCAATAAACTAACGCAAGCTTATATTGCAAAAATAAGATTCATTCGAGCATCAAAAAGGTTTAGTTTGTGCACTTGTTAATTCATTCCTCTGTGTTTCACCGTGATGTGAGCTAAGGTGTCAATTTCTTTTTGATTTACTTTGTGTACTTCTTAATTCATTCCCCTATGTTTCACCGTGATGTGAACAGCGGTGTCAATTTGTGCACCATTCATGTATCGCCCATGAAGGTATGATTTGAATTGAAAGGATGATGGACTGTTACCCATAGATACCGTTTTTTCAAGGTGTGGGAATTGTCTCAGTGAATTATCTGAAATTTATGTGGATGGAAGGTTTTGTACGCTCAGGGAAGTGAAAGCGTTGCTGGCCGTGGAATTGGGAAATGGAGGTTGATGTTGTGGGAAGAAATGGTAGCGCTGGGAAACAATTCATTATTAGAGCAAGGCACTAGTCAGGTAGCCAACTAATCATATGCAGTGACCAACAATTGTCACAGAATAAGAACAAGTCCATCATTTAAAAGTAGATTTTGATAGACATTATTGGTTCAAATCATAACCATATTGCATCGAATTACCACTCAGACAAAGCAAATATCCAAATAAATAAAATTAGATATACCTCCCATGTCCTTGTTAAACGTTCTGCAGCTATACACATGGACACCATTTCTTCTTCCAAACTACACTACTATTTCATGGCCGCGCCCTATCTTTCCATCTGTATCTAGACGAACGTGGGTTCTACACTGTCGGCCTTATCTCCTTCAGCCATCTGCCGCAGAGAAATACTTTATCACAAGAAGTCCATCACAAGTGTTGAAACAGTTGACAATGTTACCCAAAGAGGAGACTCCAACTGTCGTTCACTAAAGAAAATCCGGATCTCATATTCTCATCCTTTGCTGGATTAGCGCACATATCAAGAACATCAGTTTTATTTTGTGTGGACAATGAACATTTGAAGGTACTAGTATTCGTGGGCTCTTTAGTGAGGGAGTCCAGCTCGGCTTAACTCTAATACTACGATAAAAAAAATAGAAGACATAGAATACATGATAGTCCACTTAGATTTACAATACCAGACCATATAGGCCAAGATCACACAGAAGACATTGCATTAAACTGTATTTATAGAATTTCGTATTTAACTGTATTTGTAGAGTTTCACATTTAACTGTATTTATAGAGTTTCGCAACAAGAGTTTATAAAATTTCACAACAAGAATCTCGCTAGAATCTGGAGTGATTGCTTCAGAGTTTTTCTGCACACAACTCAGTACTCAGCTACTCCATCTAGACAATTTAATACAATGTTCTAGAGTCGTCCACTACCAACACAATAATACTAATAATATACAATACGACTTTTCTAACATGTAATCCTTTAAATGATATAAGGATTGTCATTTAAAAACTGTAACATGTAATCTTTTAAATTATATAAGGAGTGTGAGTTATAAACTGTCAAAATGTTTAATTCGACTCATGCTGTTAAGATTTCAATTTTTATTGATCTTAGGTTCACCGTATCACACATTTGAGCCATGCTCGAGAAATGAACAAACAATATTGAATATCTCCTAGCAAAACCACCATTTTTCCACTCACAGATCTTACGGTGCGTTCAAAAGGTTATTGAAACATCTTAGACATTAATATTCATACAAATAAAAACGTTGCTAGACATACAAAATTGTCTCTTCTTTCGTGTCATTCCAAATTATCACACTTTTTAAAGTTTCTAGGTCTTGTATACGGCCGAACGTCGGAAATTGAAAAAAATAATCGGATTTGGTTATGTCATTGAAAGAAGAAACAAAAAAGGAGACCAGAAAGGGGGCTTCAATTAAATAATGTGGACGGGATTCCAATATCAAATTGACGATCCAAAAGGTTATTCAAGCATGTTAAGCAGTAATATTCATTAAAATAACAAGTTGCTAGAGATACAAAATTGTCTCTCATGGGTCATTCCCAAGTATCACACTTTAAAGCTTTATTAAAGTTTATAGCTCTTGAATACGGACGAATATTGTCGGAATTTAAAAAAGATCTCCTGCTAGCAAATGTTCGAAAAAACTTAAAAGAAGACGAAAAAAGGGCTTCAATTAAAGAGTGTCAAGGGGATTCCAATATTAAATAGGCAAACATAATTGCACATCAACGAGGATTATCGTAGGATTTGTTCTTGACAAAAAATAATGTGTTTTGAAAATGATTGTATGGTCTTAATAGGGACGAATTTCTAGGGATGATTAAAAAAAGTGGCTGATTGGATTAACGTTCAACTGCATCGCAATATAAAGTATTAAAGACAGCATACTCTCGACATTGGACGGATTTTATACGGCCAGCGGTAAAGTAAAGATAGTGTATATTACGAGACATACATTATCTAACATATTACTTTACAGGGCGCGTCTGTTAATGAATGAGCCTTAGGGCTTTGCTATTCTTCTTCTCCGAGGGCATTTTTCTGTGCATTTATCATTGCTTGTAGATCCGCTGAACTGGTTCATGAAATCCATTAATTACGGCTTCACAACAATCTTCAAACCTTTAGACCGAGGAAATTTTTAATCTTAATAAACTATACATTATGGCTAGTCTTTCCTTGCAATTAGAAAACTATAGGCTAGTCTTTCCCCAATTAGAAAAGGCCATGAATCTCCTGTTAACAATAGGCTCTCTCCTTTGTGGCTTAGATATTGACGAAACCTGCTATCGAAATGGGCAAAAACCCAAAAGTTTTTATGCTTGGATGCTCCCTGTCCAGAGCTGGACGCTCTTTGTCCATCTCTGGACGCGCGTTGTGCACTATCGTGGGTGCGTTCGTGTTCTTCTGGATGCCCTGTATACACGGACAGGGGAGCGTCCGTCTCCAAAAACCGATTTTTTTAAGAGTTTTTCCCTCAGCCTTTTGCACCAGAACGCGCGGAAGATTCTCCTCTTTCTGCTGTGAATGAACCAAGCCCCCAAAACGCTCTCCAACATTATGCAAATGCTCTCCAATCTTCGAAGAGTCTTAATCTAGCTCTGACATCATGTTGAAGATTGAGCAGAGACAGGCATTCACAGAAAAAAAAGTATATGCAGACAAAGCAACTCTGGAACAGTTAAGACATGAAATTGAAATTGCAAAATAAAAATAATTCTCTAGAGCACTTCATCCTTCACCTATTTAATAAATGCAAATTTACCTAATCTTTTCTATACATTTATGATGCCTATCCGGTGAAATAAATATCCTCTGGTGAAATAAATAATGGAAAAATTACTCCATTTAACATGCAACAGTTCAATCATTAATGAATTGCTGCATAGTCTATATATATTTAACATTACTCGCTAAGGGTATACACAATGGCCGTTTGTTTACCCATTTCTTATTGTATTCTTTTTCTCTGATTAAGTTTTCACGAGAATACCCATTTCTTAATGTATTGTCATATATACTCTTATCCTCTCCGTACTTGTTTGTTAAATTCTTTTTCAGGTTTTAAAATGTTTGTTCATTGGCTTCGAGTGTCATCGCACTGGTTGGTTCTGTGCTGTTTCGGGTCGAGATTTTGCGGGATTTTGTATACTGTCGATGGGCCATATCTGCTGTATTCGTTATTCGTTTGTCCTAGCAGGGGATTCCAATATTAAATAGACAAACAAAATTAAACATTAACCAGGATGAGGCAACTGTTATTACTGACTTGGAAGGGTTAGACCTATTATTTTAGACGATTCATATTCTTTCCCGTCTAATTACTCCAGCAATGAAAGGACTTCCTGCTAGCTTGGTAGGATCATAGGGTATCTCAGAAAAAAACTTGGGTGAATCTTACTAGTTTAATAAACTGTAAAATGTTTTGTTAGATTTTTGTGAAAATATTAAAATTTCTAAGTATTTTATATATTTTCTATAAAATTTAAATTTAAAATATTGATCACTTAAAAAATGATTTTTTTTTTTTAAATAAAATATTAACTTTGAAAAATATATAACCCTTACATTTTTGCTTTATAAGATCTGTTCATCATTAAAACTGTGTTTCTAAATTGATTATATTGTGTTAATAGGGAAGAATTTCTAGGACCGCTGAATTTGTTTCTAAAGATCTATTTAATTTATTAAACTTAATTTGAACATAAACCCTAATTAAGATTTGTAAATAAAATCTGCATTGTGGCTAGTCTTTCCTTGCAATTAGAAAACGGCCATGTGACTAGTCTTGCAATTAGAGAATGGCGTTGTGAATAGTCTTTCCTTGCAATTAGAGAATGGCGTTGTGAAGAGTAGGTGAAGCACGATCATCAGCGAACTCTGTTGCACAAACTACAATTACACGTTCGTCTGACTCTGTTTGTATCCTTCCTCATGGTTTTGATTGTATTGCCGCTCTTGCCAATCACCTTTCCAATTTTATCATTTGGGTATAGTACTCGAATAGAAAACTCCTCCGGAGTTTTCTTAGCAGCAGAAATTCCCAAATTTTGACAAAATGAAAGAGCAGGGTTACTAAGAGGCCGTGCACTTCCGGCTTCACTTCCATATCCTCCCAGTCCTGATAAATGGTAGGCATAACCAAGAATTGGAGCACGTAAATTGTGAATCTTCTTGTGGAAGATAATTTGCAGGAGGAAATGCAGGCACACCAAAAGAAACGAGTGAACGTTGTTTCGTTAGTTAACCCTGATGGTTGTTATAAACATTTCGGTTTAAATATGCGTCCTGCATCGCATCATAATTTCATGGGTTAGTCCCACGTACGTCCTGTTTTAATGGAAATTCTTGTAAAAATGGGGCCAAGGAATAGTATCATCTTTTTTCTATCTACTTATCTCACTGCACTCTCTGCCAAGTTCCATCCATCATTTTGAATTTTGAATTTAAATTTGCAGAAACAGATGAATTAATTTCTCGACCGTCCACTTTACTTTTGGGATTTGTTGGAGAGCGCAAGGGCGGTGTGCAAATGAACTCAATTGCATTTGATTATGAACCTGATCTGATTGATTATTCGCTCAAATAAAATGCGCTGCACGCATGAGTGGCAACTTTGTGATTGTTTGGCCGCTTTTGATGATCCGTCAAAGATTCCTTACATTGGAAATGAATTATAAAATCAACAATGAAACCTGAAATTTAATGTCAATTTTAAAAATTTAAATTCCTTTACATAAAAAAAGTCAGAGTAAAAACATTAAAAAAAATAAATTAATAACTAAAAACCTGAACCTAAAATTTTAAAATTTAAGCACATAGTGAATCTATCCATGCAGTTCGACCAGTGAAAGCAGGTTTACGGTCGCCCTGCCTTCAATGGTCGACAGACATGGATGAAAAACCTAAAACCTAAATATTATAACCAAAGCAAATAATTAATAACTAAAAACCAGAACCTAAAATTTTAAATTTCAAGCACATAGTGAATCTATCCATGCAGGTCGACCAGTGAAAGCAGGTTTACGGTCGCCCTGCCTTCAATGGTCGGCAGACATGGATGAAAAACCTAAAACCTAAGTATTATAACCAAAGCAAATCAACAATAATATTTCTCTCCCTTGTGCTCGAAATGCATCTAATCACATAACCGATAAGCCAAGCGCAATTCCTCAACAATAGTAATACGGGTAAGCCATAAGAGGTTGAGTAAAATTTTATTTATAAAAGAATGCTTACCCTATTATGAAACACCTACCTCAATTATTCCTGAAAACTGTGGTAATTTAAATTGAAGGCACAACTCAACTAAACGAAAGGGTGCCCCTATTATGAAACCTGCCTGGTAATTTTCTCAAAATTGTAGTAATTTAAATTGAACGCACAATTTAACAAAAACAAAACGGTGCCCTTAATATGAAACCTGAAACCTGCCTGGTAAGTTATGAAAAGTGTTTAATTTAAATTAAATACATACCTCAATTATTCTTGTGGTAATTTAAATTGAACTCACAACTCAACTAAACGAATCGGTGCCTAATATGAAACATGCGTGGTAGTTTATGAGGTTGAGTTTATAAAAGAATGCTTACCCTACATGCGTAGTAGTTTATGAGGTTGAGTTTATAAAAGAATGCTTACCCTATTATGAAACTTACGGAACTCAGGACGTGGTGTCAAGAGAGTGCATAGTTCACACTTCATATGAAACGTGCCTTCCCCAATATGAAACACGCGACGTGGGCATCAAGCCATATGCCACGGTTCACACTTCATAAACGAATCCTTTCCAAATATGAAACCTGTGTGGTAATGAGCTTGAGATATATTATTTATTTATAAAAAGAATGCATGCATCAACATAAACGTGTGTTTTTTAATTATATAAAAGTGGTTGGCATAGATAGTATTCTTTTTTAATTATCTAAACGTGACAATTATATATGCTTATAGTAATTTTATAATATGATTAGGTAAATGTAAAAAAGCAAACAAGTTAACGAATCCATTTATAAATGCAAGGAAGTTATCAACAATAAATCTGACTCATTGATTTTGGAGAACTACTAAGAATATACCAGTATCTTTAATACTTAGTCATCATATTAGAATTTAAGATTAAAAGATCATTAATTGTGTCCATCTCCAATAAGTGTATTTTCGAAACATTTAGGCCGATTCTGTTTTGCAAGCTACTAAGTTAAGATAGTGTATATGGTTGTATATATTAAGATTAAGTTGTGTATATTGTTTAACCATTTCCTTAAGTCTTCAGTCTGTCTGATTACATTTTTACACGAATATGTAATCATGTGTATTTGATGTTATCATATATACTCTTATCATATAATGGTATATGTCGTATGACATATTAGAATTTAAGATTAAAAGATCATTAATTGTGTCCATCTCCAATAAGTGTATTTTCGGAACATTTAGACCAATTCTGTTTTGCAAGCTACTAAGTTAAGATAGTGTATATGGTTGTATATATTACTATTACTCAGAAGTTGTGTATATTGTTTAACCATTTCCTAAAGTCTTCAGTCTGTCTGATTACAATTTTACACGAATATGCAATCATGTGTATTTGATGTTATCATATATACTCTTATCATATAATCGTATGTGTCGTACTCTTATGACATAAGGCATATGGTAACAACCACCACCTCCAATTCCACCATGTCCACCAAAACGGCAAGCAACTATCACAATTCCATGGCAACAGAGCCACCATAACACAAGAAGCATCACGTATTGTGAAATTGGAGTTCTATTGGCCTGGAGTTCTTGGAAGTTTTCAGTGTTTTGGCTTAGGAAGATTGTATGCTAGGAAGTTAATGTCAATCCGTTGTAGCTCTTGGGGATTCTTAACTTGTTTAATTGGCTAGTAGCTTGTAGGTTTGAGGAGGTCTTACAGCGGATTCGATTGGAGGGAATTATTCAAATAGGATACAGTGGGAATTTGTTTTTGGTTTCTAGAGAGTGCAATTTCGATTCTGCTTATTCTCATGGAATGTGTGGTTTCGATTCTGCTTATTCTCATGGAATGTGTGGTTTCTTGAGAGTGCAATTTCAATTTTGCTTATGTTCATGGAATGTGTATGATGTTTGTATCGTAGGGATTCTGTGGGCGAGAGTTTAGTTGCTAATGATACTGGTTGCTATGCATTCCTTTTCTCTTGCTGATTCAGGTGCCTGTTGAATTCAAGGTAATTATCATTCTGTGTATGCCAACCTCATAGCTTTCTATGAATGTAAATTTGTGTACTATTTAATGGAAAATTTTGTTGTAAAATTATATGTTGGGATTAGTTGTTTGTCAATAATTTATTTACGGTCAGTTGTTTATATTTCTTTTTTTTACAAGGTATGCTATGGTCTCAAAAAATTATGGGTTTCTTTTTTTAAGTTTACTTCAACAAGGTACATTAAGGTAACAGTGTCTATTCAATACATAATAGGAGTTAAAGTAGTAAATTGGTGTATGTAAGAGTGTGTATTCAATACATAATAGGAGTTAAAGTAGTAAATTGGTGTTGGCCTGTTTGCTTTCTAAATATTATACTGAGATGACCTAAAAAGATTTTGGATAGGTGTTTGAAACATGCCTTTGTAATTTCGCTCTTTAGCATGTGGTTCGACTTTTATTTGTTGAGGAATCTCCTTTATGGATGGGATATTTGTACTAGAAAAAAAAGTGTTTTGATAGGAGCATTTGTATTTTCCTTTGCTTGTTGACTATAGGTATTTTTCTATAAATGTTTCTCTATTTACTTGATTATTTTATGAATACAAATATATGTTTTCTTTTTTAAGCCATTGGACACAATAGCAATTTTTATACAAATAGCTTATAGAATCTTCTTATTTTTAATACCGATATCTTATATTTGTATAAAAGTGAAATTATTATTATAATTATAAGATTGGTATTTAACTTGTTTTCAGGATTGCTGAAAACACAAAATTTTATAGAAATGATTTCTTTATTTTTACCATTTTGTTTTGTAAAATCTTGAATATAATTTATTTTATTTTTTTTCTATGAATTTTAGTTATGAGAGTGTGAATTTTACTAGGTGGTGAAAAAGTGGAAATACAAATTACAAATATTGCAATCAAGATATTATCAACATCAATTTGTTATTTTATAAAGTTGTGTTATTTCATAGGGATTGATATCATTTCATTTTTTCTAGTTTTTTAACCATGTTGCAGTTTTTGTCATTAGTTGTTTCTTTTTGTTGTTGTGTGATTTTGTATGATGTATGCACATGAAGCGGTTGAGGATGGCCAAATTCAAGACTATGGTAGCCATTATTCTAATAAAAAGAAAATCCATTTAATGGATGAATCTGGGAAGGGCCCTAGCATGAACGAACTCAAAATAATAGGAGTTAAATCTAACATTATTATTGTTACTTAATGCAATTCCCAATTGAAGCTAAAGGATAGATAGACACTATTCCACAAAAAACTAAGTTTAATTAAGAATTTTACTTAGTGTCATGCAATATTTATACTAACAAAAACCTCCAACAACTCAATGATAGCATAGATCCAATTCTACTATGCCCACCAAAATCCAGAATAATTGTGACAACTACATTGCAATAGACCAACCAACCATATCTTGATAGCTTGACTCAAAGAGAAAAAAAAAATCATGAGCTAATAGTGTTTCCAAATGTTTTGATGTGGCCCAATAGAACCATAAGTTGGAAGAAACAATAATAACCATAACACAAGAAGAACAAAGACATGTTCACATGTTTTCTACTGTTTTGACTGTTATATAGATATAAGTGTATATTTTCCTATTTATGATTTTTGTTTTAATACCAAACCGTATAAAAATTAATACAACTTTTTGAAGAAGAATGTTTCTTATTTGTATGAAAAAAAAATTGTTTTAATGAAAGGATTAATATTTATTTTATTTTAAAGATTGTTAGAAATGAAAATTTTTTTGTTAATAATTTTATTTTTCTTTTATTTTATTATTGTAGAATTATGAATAGAAATTAACTTTATTGTTCTATCTACTTTATATATTTTATATAAGATAATTTAGTTGGCTTACAAAAGGGTTAGGATTTCAAATTGCTATGATAGTTGTTGAGAATTTGAGAAGATTGATTCTTATTGTAATATATATATTTTATAATATATAATAGTGATCTTTGCTACTATTTTTATATACATTGGTTTTGTTTGTGTTTTTTTGGGACTTGTTGTGATATGATTTTTTAATTATCAACACTTATTAGTATTATGTGTTGTTCTCACAATGGTATTGAGACAAAAAAAAATGTGTTATTTTCAGAATAGGAAGATTTTCTCTCATGTAGAACAATTATTGCCATGTTTTTTCATCCTTATAATGTCTGCTACATTGATTAATAATTGTTGGTATTATTTTTTCTTTTCATATATGAATGGTGCTTTTAATGGACATGGAACTCGTTATATATATGAAAGAAAGATTACATTTTTAATAATAATATTGTTTTTTCCTTTGTTTAATGGTCAATGGAAATGCAATTTCTCTTTTACAATGATCCATTTGTATATAATCATAAATGAGACTTTATATGGTTTTGTAAGATAAATGAGACTTTATATGGTTTTGTAAGAACTTGATACTTTGTAGATATTATTTCAAGTATCAAGATAGTTTAAACGAGATTTATCAAATAGTAAAACATATGTTATATTGTTTTAGGTATTGTATGTATATGTATGAATGAATCCATAATAGTGGAAATCAAAGATAATAGCCTTGTGATAACCACAACTTTAGGTACCACCCAATAGAACTTAAAAGCTTGATAATCACTATAATACTACATCCTACCTTGAATCTATAGGAAAAAATAACATTTGTTTTCCTAAGTAGATGTCATCACATGGGTAGCTAGTCCTAGTTCATGTTAGAAAAACAAAGTGGCCAAAGATTATTTTTGTTAAAAAAACAAACTGACATGAAAATTGCATTTCTTAGTTCATGTGAAAAATATAGTATGCCTAAATATTACTTATGTCCAAGTGTGAAAAAATACATTCCATTGGTAGTAGTGCAAAAGTGCATTTCATTGGTAGTAATACAATGGTGCTTAATGACTTTGATAAAAATAAAACTATGAGTATTTGAAAAAACCTTTTTCTGTGGAATGGATCTATGTGGCTTTGACGTAGTGGAATAGTGCAACACAACCGAGAAATATTTTACCTCATGTCATACAATATTCATCAACCAAACTATCTAGCATTTTCAACCTTTGCAACAACTCGATGCTATTAACCAATTCCATAATGCCTACACTGCTAAACCTCTTTTACAATCGAGAAAAATTCTTATAAGATAGTAGTGTTTTGGAATGTTTGTCCATCACCCAAAAAAATCCATCAGTCAATAAACCATAATCCTAGAATAAACAACAACCATAACACAACATAATGAAACCATGCATAGGTTAATGAATCCAATAACCTTGTGCAATGTTTTTTTGCTGAAAGGCAGAAAGCCCTTTCCTGCTGAACGGTAGAACAGCCTTTTCTTCTGAAGGATAGAAATGTCTTTCTAAAAAAGAAATTGATTAATGCAAGATCTCGTAGCAAAATCTTTGTGCTATAGGAAGGAATTTCAAATGCATTAGCCAGCTTCAATATATGCAATGTACCTATCAAGCATAGGCACATTATTTTTAGAAATTCCATCTATTCAATTATATTATAGATGCATTTACCTTATTAAATTACCAAACAAATAAATGGAAAGAATGTGATAATTAAAAAAATAATCCACCGGGTTACATGAAGTGTAGTAAAAGAGTTTTACCTTTGCCATGGAATCTTTGTAGAGCATATCGGCAAGCACTACCACGAACTAGATGCTAATATAATTCTAATTCCAAAATATCTAGCGAAAAACACGGGGTGAATGCAACAGTTCATGAGAACTAAATAACTAAACAAACAAGTGAACAAAGTTTACGACGATCTAGTTAAAACATGGAAGCCTGCGACTATGCTACAAACATAAGTTAGTGAAACACAAATCTTCATGACTTTTCGAACAAAATCCTTGCATAAACTAATAACGCAAGGATGCAAATATATTATTAATAGAAAACAGTCAAATACAAAATTTCCAAAAATTGAAAATGAAATCCTTGGGATATGCCTAAGTGTTTGTAGTGGATTAAGATACTCCAGTTAATGCAATAGATTAATTAACTATAGCCACATTGTATTCAGAACTTCAATCCATCAGACCATGCTATATATCCATGTTAAAGTGTAACTTCTGTCCGTAGAATGCTAAATAAACTTCAAGCTATGAGCCAATTAAAATATTCATAGGTTTTATATTTTGGACTTTAGATATTGTGTCTAAACGGACTTACCTAGTAGGAACAGAAGTCTAGTTTCAATTGCAAACCTTTGTTCTATGATGCTGTATAAACTAAATTTTTATCCGTTGTGCTTTCTAGTGGGTGCTGTAAGTTCTTTTTATGCAACAGAAAATTTGAATTTGTTAGAGATCGAATGTTGTAACAAAACCCTTTTATCGTTTGATCTTTTGCATATTTGGTTAGTGTTATTGTTATTTTTTTGGTGGAATGCATGGATTATAAAATTCTATATGTTTTGGTGAAAAAAATATAGTTTTAGCATTTTTCTTTCTCTCAAAGTTGCAATGTTTTTTTCTTATTCAAAGAATAATTTTCTTTGTTGAATCTTGAGTAGGAATTAAATTGGATATTTTCTGAATTTTAGATTGATATTTTTGAACTTTAGATATTGTATATATGTTAATTTCAAGAACATTTTTCTTTCTTAAATCTTGGGTAAAAATTCAACTTGAAATTTTCTGAATTTTAGGTTAATTTTTTTTAAACTTTAGATATTGTATATATGTCAATTTTAGTGTTTGACATTTTTTAGATATCATTTATCATAGATTTCTACTTTAAGGTAAATATGAAATATTATCACTTATACTTAGGGGTGTAAAGGGTTTATAGTTTGAGATGAATTTGAATGGTAAAGTACTTTTATCCTAAAATAAATCTGAATTATTATCACCTACCCTTCTATATTGTCAGTGAATTTGAACATGGATTGATATGTAATTTGATGGTTCCGTTCCTTCTGTAGTTCTGATTGATTTCCTTTGATTTTTAATACAATATGAGTAATTCACCCTAGATACCAAAAACTCTCAAGGGGAGACTTAACAAAGTAACCATAGATATTTTGTATGAATATATATAATCATTATAAAAACATAGACAAGAGAGAGAAACCAAACATAAAACAAAGCTAGAGTCAATGCTTGCTAATAAATTTAAATCCTTTGAAGACAAGATTGAGATAAATACAAAAAATAGAATTCAAGGTTAGAGAATGAGGTGTAGAAAACAGAGGCTAGCTTACACGAAATAGAAAAAAAAACCAAGAAAAGAAACAATCAACCAAGGAGGCATAGGCCGAAGAAAAATGTAATATTAGGGACAAGATTAAGATAGAAGAAGAGATAATTATTAAGTTAGTTGTAAATGTTTGGAACCTAAGTTGGATATAAAAATCATCAAAGAAAATATGAACAAGCTTATATAATTAAACCATGAATAGTCTAGAAGAACCAAAAGATAAATGACAAATTGAGACAACTTGCCTTATAGAAAGAAAAAGGTTGGGAAAAATAATTGAAAATAAAGATAGGTTCATCTGGGTTAAGGTAATCTCTAATAAATGTAACTATGGCATACTCAACAAAACTCCAAGATTAAAATGGTTATGAATATTTATCAATGAAGACTTCATTGTAGAGGACCAAGATGAATTAAGAATGGAAGTTCAAAAGGTGAAAGAAGCCAAGAAGGAAGGGAAATGGGAAATCATTCAAAATCGAAAGTTTATTATTAGGGATAGAGGGAAAAAAGATAACAAAAAGTAGAAATTTGGGACACTCCATATCCACTCCTCGAATTGTAGTGGCTATCCATATCCTAAAGGGCCTATACTAAGTTGGATCTTGAGTGACATTAACATCATTTTATTGGTTGAAACTTGGGAGCACGAAAAAACTAAGGTCCCTAATATAGAAGGATTTGTTTGTGGTCAACATGGAACAAGAAGTCCTCCCATAGAGGGGTTGGAGGCATAACTTGTTACATAAAAAAAAAACATCTCTCCTCACATTCAAATTCATAAGAAATAACCTCTT
>ML779980.1:20259-102177 GCA_009831015.1 Picea engelmannii
TAAGAATATTTATATAAGAAGTGTTCGTACAAAATATTAGAAAAAGATATCTACAATATGAAAAATGAAGGCAATATCCTCTTGTAGGAGACTTTAATGCTAGAAGTGCAGTTAATCAATCTATTATTTTAAGTAATGATTCCAACCCTAATCCTATATGGCTATATGAGGACCTTGTTTTAGCTAATATATAGAAAAGAAACTATGAAGGCCAAATCGAGAATTTGTTTGGTACTGAGTTAATCAAGCTCTCTAGTTATCAATATTTAAAAAATTGCAATGGTCTAAGAAAGTGGCCAAAATATAACATGATGACTTGTGTACATGGGATGGGTAGTAGTGTTTTTTACTATGTAATATAAAATATCCCCTATAAAACCAAATAGTAAACTTTGATCTTTTAGATGACCATGAACCTGAGTCTAATCATAGACCTTTAACCCTAACTCTAATCTTTTCCATGCTCAAAATATCCATTGAAGAGCACTATAATAACCAAAGTGACTTACTTTTTGACAAACATAAAGTCGATCTTTACTTAAATGACTTATGTAATACTTTAAATATATTAACATATCAAAATAATATTGAAGTCGACTATCCAAATTTTAAGACAATATTCTCTACTTCAATTAGCCAATTCTCTATTGAGGTGATTTGTAAAAAGAAAAATAATACAACTAACCCTTGGTACAATAACATATGTAAAATTGCTAGAAAATCCATTAGGGATGCTTCCAATGCATCATTAAAATTTGATAAGATAAATAGATACAAAACCCTAATTAAAAGGAAAAAAAAGACTATATAAATAGAAAGCAAGAGAAGATTTTTCACCTATTTAGGATAGATCCTAAGAAATTATGGAGGAAAATTCTAACTTGTAAAACTAAATAAAACAATAGGATTCTCTTGAAGGATTGGGATTTCTACTTGTTTCACTAGCGAAATAAATATAAGCATGAAGTTGCATATTATGAATTCATTAGTATGATACAAGTATAAGTACATTGATGTGAGTCTTGGATTCATATTCCAAGATGTCTATTGGAATCCCTACAACAATTACATCTTGTGATGTTTCATATTCCTTCTTCGAGTAACCCTAAATGGATTACATTTCCAACATTCCCCCCTCAATCCGAAGGGGTGTATATGAGTCCAAGGTGAGAGATTATATTTGAAAGTGGGAAGTTGAAGTCGAGAAGTGTGAAGTTGTTAATGGCTAAATGTGCTCTCTAAATTTGTTGGTTTTGGGATGACCATAAACCGAATGTATAGCGGAAGTTAACGTATTATGCTAAACCATGATGGTGGTTTAAGGAACACCACAAACCAATCTGGTGGTTTAAGAATGATCAAAAACCTTTGAACTTGGATCTAGGATCAATCATTCCCGAAACATTTACTAAGTTAGTTATAAGTTGAAAGATGATTTCTTCTGCTAATTGGAAGTGCTCTCGAATGCTAGTTAAATATCACCATAAATTTTTGTGTAGTAGAAGCTTAAAGTATTCAACTAAGTGGAGGTTTAAGGAAAACCACACACTATTGTCTAGCATAAGCTGTAAGTCTTCTACTAAGCGGTGATTTAAGGAAAACCACAAACCAATCATGCTCATTTGTTATGCTCACTTGTTACTACTCGATTGATAATACTTTGAAACCTGAAGCCTCCATGTCAATCATTGATGTTGTTCCCTCTTGTCAGGGACAAGGTGAGAAGACGAAAATATGTCCACTGCAAGATGTTTCAATACTCGAGAGTGAGTTCTATTGGAACATTAATCAATGATGGTTCATCACACAACTTCTAGTTTCATTTGGTCAAGATGTTGACCCACATATGGATACAATCGGTCAAGTGATCAACCAATACACCACACCATTCAATTGGGTATTCGATGTTCCTGTTTATTGGAAAGTTGACCAGCAGTCGAATATAGTCAGACGATGGATCAACTAGCCCATCCATCGGCTACGAGTTGGATGAATAGTTGGTCGTGTCTAGTCCCATCAAGCCTGTTAGTACTATATTTGTTCCTATCAAATATATGAAGATTTACTGAAGTGGTCGGGATGTGATAGGACAAATTAGTGGTATAAAGGAAATAGTCATAGCCCCTAATAAGTCAAGATAAAAAATTTCCTAAGGAATGATGAAGAAATAAGAAGAAAATCCATGCGCTTGTATGCATAAGGAAAAAAATAAGCCATCATGTGCTTATCATAGGTCCAAAAGGGGCTTGTCGCACATGAAGAGGGCCTAAATCTATTGGCCAGGGATATTACCAAAATACTACGACTTAAAAGAACAACATTAGCGGTTTTTCAGGCCACAAAAGATTGATGGCTTAGATCTCATTACACACCCACTTTTAAATGAACGATTGAGATTGTCCTTTGTCAAAGTCACATTTGGATCCAAGCCTCAATCACTCTAATAGTGTACAATAAATGGATGGTCCAGATTCCATCATGCCATAAACCATTTCCCAAGAGATCAACAGCCTAGACTCAATCCATGACCCCACGTGCCAACATGACATTACACATGGCCTACTAACAGAGCACTGCCACGACCAATAAAAGACTGCCATGTGGAAGTGTTGAACCCACTGCATGCATAGGTCAATATATCGAAACCGGTTGACACGTGCCCTACCTGTCTACCACATCAACACTAACAAGAACCAATGAGAATACACCACATTTCGAGGGTGACTTCAACGTAATGATATTTTCCTTAGCCGATTTTAGGTTTTTGGTTGAGCCAGATCCATGGCTCTTGTGCATCATCAAACTTCCCATAGAAGCTCCATATCAACGGTTGAGATTTTCCCTCAGATTTCCCTCATCAGAGTCATGTTGAATGATCATACCCTGCCAACTCTAATGGGGCACCCACAATGGATGGTCCTGATCTTCTCTCGAACCCTTTTCAAGTGCGAATGATCAACACTATAGATATTCTCTTAGGTATCAAATCCTCCTAGATAGGTGTCACGTCATCACGCCACCAAATCATTGTTAGAGACAATTAGAGGCTGCCACATGGAAAAGTGGAACCCACCAAATACACAAGTCAACACATAAAAAATTGGTGACATGTGCCACACCAGCATCAATGTGGACCAATATAAGTCTGAGACATATCCAAGGTCATGTCATATTGACCATCTTTACCTTATTCATTTTTTGGTTCCTCATTGAGCTAAATCGACAACTCCCATGCATATTTGGACCTCCCTACATAGTTGTAGATAAATGTCTGAGATGTACTCTCAGATTCCCTTGTTCGGAGTCATTTGGGAAGAGAAGACCCAGGAAAATATGATGTCGACCTCTGAAGGATCGCTCAAATATGTTCAGACATTTTTCAAGTGGAACTGATCAATGGTCCATATATTCTCTTAGGTATCAAAGCTTCTCGACTAGGTGTCACGTCAACACCCTTGTAGAGAACTATTAGGGAAAATCAGTGACTACCATGTGAACCTGAGAAACCTAATAGATACATAGGTCAACATTCCAAAAAAGGGTGACACGTGTCACACCTTCTTGTCACCTCTGTTCCAGAGTGGACCAATGAAATTTTTCCATGTGTCAAAATGATGTCATCATTAAACTCTTTTCCTTAGCCAATTTTTGGCTCTTAGTTAAGCTATATTGATGGATCTTGTACGTTGTCATACCTTTATTCATAGCTCCATATCTATAGTTGAGTTACTCTCTCAGAGTTCCCTTGTCAGAGTCATGTTGGAAGACCAAATCCCGACTACTCTGAGGGGCACCATTGATGGATGGTCCAGATTTTCTCTCAGACCTCTTTTAAGGGGGACCGATCAATGATCCAAGTCTCATCCCACCCTTAATCACTCTTATAGAGATCGATGTATCGGATTTGATTCATGCCCCTAGGGAATCAGTTCATCCTTACACATGGCTTGCCAACAAATCATTGTAAAAGACAATGATACGGTACCACATGGACATGTGGAACCCACCAAAGGTACCCAAAAGAATATAAAATACGAGTTACACATGTCATGATCCTCTGCCACATCATCACCAACAAGGACCAATAACAAGGTGTCATGTGTTCGTGCTGACCTAAAAAAGATAATATTTAACTTATCCAAACTTTTGTTTCGGCCGGTCTCGATCAATGATCCATATATTCTCTTGGACATTTTCAAATGGGACCGATCAATGGTCTAGTTCTGATCCAATATAGTCCACGAGATTCTTGTCATTAGAATCCCTATTTGAATCCTAAACCCCAATAACTTTGATGGTTGCACCTTTGATTGACGACTGGGATTACTTGTTGAATTTGATCTGATGGTTGTTGAGTTTCATGCCTATGCAAATTTGATTTCGAGTTCCCAACAAAAGAAGAAATGATTACAGAGACTCCTCAAAGATATAACTCGAGTGGATATTTTGGACTATATGTTTCGAGCTACCCCACGATCTCATCATAACAAAATTCATGTAGGTAAAAGTAGTTAATTTTGACCAGAGTAGAAACTGCCCATGAACCAAGAAGCCATAAAAAATATTGAAGAAGATAGAATTGATTTCAAGAAGCAGTTTTAGGGCATGAGAAAGAGAAATAAAATACAATGAAGACACCCATTGTTAAGGTCATCACTTTGGGGAGTTAAATATTTTCTTGTAACTAGAGAAGTTTGAACAAAAATATACCTTGAGCACAGTTAGTTGATAAATGCAACAGGAAACCGAAGATTCATCCCCTGCGTTTAAATTTTAGTATGTAATTATTGATTATGTTGTATATGTGTTCTTGTAAATAATATCCTCCTAATCTTTCTTTTCTTGTATCAGATCTAATTTACAAAACATCATACAACATGACATTTTTCATGTTCAGTGTTACTGTATGATGTCTGGTTATGATATATAAGTGATTTCATATGAATGCATGACCATTTCTTGTCATTTCTTTGTGCATTTAAATGATATGCAGAGGGTAAATCCATGTATTTGAGTGTACGAAGGTGTTAAATTTTTGAATAATATGTTTATTGATCTATTTACACTTGTTAGAGTTGTGTAACCCTTAATTGCTCAACACACTATTCATTTCACATAGGCTACATGATTTATTCTGAGAAGTGCCTTGTATGTTTATTTTGTTCTTTCCTCTAATCCACCCTTTCATCTCCCTTTTGACCTTGATTGTCATAAATAATTGTATACATATGCCTCTAATAGTTGAGATCATTTTTCATCTAATTTGAGACTGTTTTAGTTCCTATAGTTTCAAAAGAGAAAGAGAGAGAAGGAAAAAATCCCAAATATTGCACAAATATATTATTTCAAATTTGTCCTTAAGATTCATCTCAAGTCTTGGCCCATGGGGTGCCTCGACATCATTCCAAAAGAATCCTGGAACATATTGATAGATAACATTTGAAATTACATCATTGTAAGGGAAGTAAGGTCAAGAAATCTTCCTTGAGATACGTCGTTGTAAGTTCTGAGACTTTATGGTGAACAAGCCTTAGGCACTTGGCTATTAATATTTCACCTGGAGGCTCACATACCAAAATTCACCATGATCCTGATCAGGTCCCGATATATTTAGATCCAAAAACTCTTATGACCTTGAGGAATATCAAAGAGCGTCAGTCCTTGTTTTTCTTAGGTAAAGCTTATCTAGAAACCTCTCCTTCTGATGTTCATCAAAACGTTGAATCTATAGATATGAATGATATACTTGAGGATTTTCTTTATGCTACAAAATTTCCTCCAAAAAAATTAATATACCTCCATAATTCTCCTTTATAATTTAGACAATAAGTTAGTTCTTCCCATCAACCCTTCTTGAATATTCATGTCCCTCATTTGTCCTTTGAAACCCATAACAAAATTTTGCAAAATATCATGGATGGATTAGGTGGAAGAATACCTAGGGGAAATAAAACTCCTCCATCACTCCCTATAAATCCTTAGGTTACTTCCATATTCTCCCCATTGAATGTTCCCAAAATTACCCATGAAATTCTTGATAATTACATGAAATATCTACCAAAATGTGATGGAGATAAAACCCATTAAACTAAAGAGAATATGAGTGATTTATGAGACTTTACAGATGGCCAATTTGTAAGAACAAGGATGTATTCATGAGGCTATTTTTCCAAACCCTAGGGGGATATGTTAGAAAATGGTTGAGAGAACTACCTATTGATTCTATGTATAATTGGTGAGATCTAGAAGCTGCCTTTATGAGACAATGGGGTGAGTAAAGGGATAGCCTATACTACTTGAATTAATTTGTCTCACTCAAGAAAAGATCCAATGAAATTTTCGATGATTTCAGCATGAGTTTTAATAATCTCTATAACAAGATCCCTAGAGATAAAATCCATCAGAACCAACAACTAAAGTGGCACACAGTAGGGCATTTGGTGCTGATGTTTCCATGACTTTGAGAGAAGGAATGTCCCCGACCCTGATAGTAATGCAAGAGGATGTAATATAAATAGAAGGAAACATGATTGCATCAGGAAACATGAAGAAAAAACAAGATCAGGAAGAAAACAAAAGGTTAGGGAAGATTGTGGTACTTCTGATCCAAGTAGAGGAGCCCAAGACACAAAGATGGATGAAATTTCTAGATTGATCAGGAATATGACAAACAAAATGTCCAAATTTGAGATAGAGAATAGAAATAAAAAAAAAACCCCCAAGAAGGAGGTATAATGAATCCTAACCATAATCAATCTAGAACACCTCTTAATCCATAACTCACGAGAAGGGATCAAAGAAATGGAGAACAACCCATTCAACCTCTTGTAAAAACAAACAATGATAACAAATTTATTGAAGAAGTAGTGGATGAGAGCTATGATGAATACACATAACAAATACACCTACTTCAATATGAAAATGATTCCATACATAAAACTCAAAATTATTATGAGGAGTCTCTAAATCCTAAGGAACTGATGCCTAGGAATCAACCCAACAAATGAGCTTTATCCTTAGTTCAATGCATAATTTTTGTTGATGCACTACATGATGAGATGTATAATAAGTATTATCTCAAGCCTCGAAACAAATAAGTTGTTGCATAAAATCAACCTCAAGATAATAAAGTTGGTCCAAATTTGTCCAAAGATAAAGCTAAAGTGGTTGTATACATCCCCAAGGTAGTTTAAGTTTTGGAGCCTGTTAAAAGGGAAAAATAAACTAAAGAACTTGAGGAATTAGTTTCACCTTTCAATACTGAACGTGAATTGTCCAAAATCAATATTTTTGTGCCTTTGGTGGATTTGGATAAAAACTCCTCATGCCATAAATAAATTAAGAAAATGATGTAGGTGAAGGGATCAACAAATCGTCCTAATACTTTGAATGTACAATATGAATCCCCTACCATAGTTTTTTGTCCTCATATTAATGAAAAAGAGTAATTTGTGACACCCTTCTATGTGACTTTGAATATTCATGATAAAATGATGCACAATTGTATGCTCGATTATAGACCATCACACAATCTTATGCCCAAAGTAGTCATGGAAAATTTGGGGTTATAAATAACCAGGCCATATCATGACCTCTATTCATTTGATGCCAGAAAAGTGAAGTGTTATGGGATGATTAAATACATTCTTGTCAACATGGGTCAATTTCCTATTAAGAGAATTATGATGGATGTGGTAGTGGACTATGTACCAGCCAATTATAGCATGTTTGTTTTCCAAAAAATGGGCACGAAAATTGGAAGCACTATGTAAATGGATATTACTTATTCCATTGTACCAATTTTTGCAGTAGAGATCATAAGGCTGTACCAAGAGACAAAGTTTTATTATGTCATTAGTGATTAGAGCAACCATATGAATCATCCCATATATATTATCAATGAAGATTTGGAATTTTGTATCCGATCTATAAATGAAGAGTACAATAAACCCCAATTCTTGTAGATCCTATTGTAAGACCTATCGAGGAATTGGATGACATATGGAAAATGTATTTGGATGCTACATACTGAAAATAAAGGGTTGGGGATAGCATAGTGCTCATCTCCCTCACCAAAAAATAAATTCATTTGTGCTACAAGCTTGAGTTTGAGACCACAATTAATATTGTTGAATATAAATCCTTGATATTAGGCCTAGAGGCAACAAGAAATATGAAAATTACAAAGCTGGATGTATTAGGATATTCAAAGCTAGTTGTTCAAAAAGTAGAAAGTTCCTATCAAACAAGGCATCCAAGAATGAGGGCATACAGAGATCAGGTATGGGATATGATTGATAATTTTTAAGTATCCTTCAATATTTCTTTTTTTTTGAGAGAGTTTAATCAGCGAGTTGATTCCTTAGAAATAGATTCCAGTGTCTTTAAAGTACCCACCACTCCTCAAATTAAATATGAGATCAAAATGAGATACAGACCTTACATTCCTAATAATGTCAAATACTAGTAAGGTTTTGAAGATGATGAGCAGATCAAAAAATTCATGGAAGTGATTGATGAGTTTGCAAGTACTCATATTGATTTAGATGATGAAGAAGACAACAAAAAAGAGATTGGAGAGGAGGATGAATAAATACCTAAATTTAGCAATTACATGGCTAAGTATAAATTCTTGCATCTTAAGAATAGCTTCATTCCCAAAGGACTGTTGTCTTTAGAATAGTTGTTTGAAAGAAAAGATGTACTTTTCCAACCAATTGTCCTCCCCAAAGATGATAGCATTGAGTGATATAATATTGGGACTGAAAAACATGCTAAATATATTAAGTTGTCCAAAAATATTCTCGTTGATCATCGGGAAAAGTATTTGTAGTTGTTCAAAGAGTACATGGATGTGTTTGCATGGAGATATAAGGATTTAAAAACTTATTATATCAGTATCATCCTACATCTAATACCCCTTAAACCTGGTACTAATCCTTTAAATAAGAAGCTCAAGAAAGTTAATCCTCTTCTTTTTCCTACCATTGAGAATGAGGTGTGGAAATTATTAGATGTTGAGATTATTACTTGCTTAAGGTACTTTGAATGGATTTCTAATTTAGTTTCACTGAGAAATAAGAGTGGGAAAATAAGGCTATGTGTGGACTTCAGGAACCTCAATAAAATGCTCCTTAAAAGATAAATACCCCCTGCCCAAGATGGATCATATACTACAAAAAGTAGTAGGGTAAAACATGATATCCATGATTGATGGTTTTTGAGGATACAACCAAGTGGCCATGCACCTAGATGACAGAGAGAAGAGAGATTTGACAACTCCATGGGGGAATTTCATATATGAAAAAAATACTTTTGGTCTGGTAAATGCAGGAGAAACCTTTCATAGAGATATGGACATTTGTTTTGTCGGTGTGAGAGACAAATTCATTGTCATATACCTTGATGACATGACTATTTTGTCCAATACAAAGGATGATCACATCAAGCATTTAAGGAAAACCTTTGTGAAGTGTAGGAAGTTTGGGTTGTCCTTGAATACCAAAAAGTATTATTTTTCTATTTTAAAGGAAGTCTTATTGGCCATATAGTATCCAAAGAAGGCGTGAATATAGATACATAAAGGGTTGAGGTAATCAAATAAATTTCTCATCCTAGGAACAATAAAGAAGTACAATATTTCATAGGTAAAATGGGATTTCTAGGAAGTTTTGTTCCCAATTTCTCTGAAATGGTGAAGCGTATTACCAACATGTTGAAAAAGGACCATTAAGTCAAGTGGATAGTTGAAGCGAAAAAATGTTTCCAGCAGATCAAGGAAATCTTGGGGGATTTTCCAGTTCTGATCATCTCAAATTATGAAAACGATATCATCATTTTCTATTTTGCATTAACACATATGATGGATTTTATGTTTCTTTAGAAAAATGAAAAAGACCAAGAACAACCCATATCCTTTTTTAGCAAGGCCCTGAGAGATGTTGAGCTAAAGTATAGTAACATGGAAAAGTAGGCTTATGCATTAGTCAAAGAATTAAAGTATTTTGGATATTATATACTTCACTCTAAGATATTTTATTATGTACCTACCACAACTATAAAGAAAATTGTCACACAACCTACAATGAGGGAAGAAGAGGTAAACAGATTGCTAAGATTTTGGAGTATGACGTGGAGATTAAGCTCAAAAAGATACTAAAAGGAAAAGGAGTAGTCAAAATGTTGGTTGAATCTAACTGTCAACAAACATAATAGAAGCAAAGACTGGAGAGGGTGAAAGACAAGAACCATCCTTTGAGGTAAGTGCCAAATTTTCTCAGTCTGATTGGTATAAAGACATCATATTTTAATTGTGAAATCTAAGCTTCTCACCAACATGGGATAAATCAAAGTCTATATCTATTAATCTCAAGGATGTAAAATATTTCATTTTGGGGGAAAATCTATTTTGGAAGGACCCGGGGGTAATCCTAGTAAATTTCCTCACTCATGAAGAAACTCAGGGCATAATGATTGAGTTTCATAATAGTGTGTGTGGAGGTCACCATGCTTTGAGATCCACTACATATAAGATCCTTAGAGCTGGGTATTACTGGCCCTCTTTATTTTATGATGTAAATTGCTTGGTTCGAGGATGTGTAGAATTTCAAATGTTTGCAGGGAAGAAAACGTAACTGCCCCTCTCGCTAAAATCAGTCAAAGTTTAGACACCTTTTAAGCAGTGGGGATTAAAATTCATTGGAGAGATTAATCCAAATTCAAGTGGACAACAAAAATGTATTTGACAACATATTATTTCACAAAATGGGTAGAGGCCATAACTACAAGGGAAGGAACCGATACAATCACCATAAAGTTGCTAGAGGAAAATAGCTTAGCTAGATTTGGATGCCCAAGAAATATCGTTGCTCATAATTCTTAGGAATTAAAATATTTGAAATTGGTTAAGTTTTGTCAAGCCTAAAACATAGAGCTTGGAAACTTTATTTCTTACCATCCAGAGGGAAATGGTTTGGATGAATCCTCCAATAAGGACCTTATCAACATTATCAACAAAACATTATCTGAAAACTAGAAGGCATGGGATTCCCACTTGAAATATGTTTTCTAGGTAGACAGAGTTAGCATCAAGAGGGCCATTGGAACTTCCTCTTTTCAGTTGGTGTATGGGTTGGAAGTCGTTTTCCCCATTCAACTATGTCTATTATGATGAAATTACTAGAAAATGAGGAGGAGGAATTATGTGACAGGAAGAGAATATTTAATCAACATATTGAAGTCCAATAGATAAGAGATCAAGTTCAAATAATTTCCTAATTTCACCAAGCAAGAATAAAACAAATATTTTACAAAACGACCAAGGAAAGAAATTTCATGGCAGGGGATTTCATCTTGAAATCGGATGATCGAACATAAGATAAAGGGAAACATGGAAAATTTGATAATCTTTGGCTTGGACCCTTTCAAGTTGTTTCTATCCAAGATTAGAACACTTATAATTTAGTTCAACTGGATGGAGAATTGTTTGGGGCTCCTGTAAATGGGAGGTTCCTCAAGTACTTCTTGTAGTTTGATCACTGCAAGTTTTTCTTACCTTGTACATAAATGATTCCTTTTCATTTCTATCTATGAATATTTAATTTTACTTCATTCACCATTCATTACTTCATCAAATATGAAGGTTTCTCACAATAGAAGTTGTGGAGCATTTTTGTGTCACATATCAGATCTATTTTTAGGTCTAAAGGAGATGTATCTTTTCAGGTAGACTTCATAACCCAATAGAAAAAGGCACTTAGTCTACAATTAGCAGTAGAACATAGGGGTATCATGTCTCCGCTAGAGCTAAATGTTAGTACTATATTTGTTCATGTCAAATATATGAAGGTCTACTGAAGTGGTTGGGTTGTGATTGGAAAAATTAGTAGTAGAAAGGAAACATTCATATCCCTTCAGTAGTGAAGATTCAAATTTTCCTAAGGCATAATGAAGAAACAACAAGAAAATCCATGCTCTTGTATGCATACTTAAAAAATTAATCCCTTGGGTTCTTATCTGAGGTCCAAAATTTGCTTGTCGCATGTGAAGAGGGCCTAAGTCTATTATCCATGGAGCTTACCAAAATGTCATCGCCTAAAAGTGCAACATAAATGGTTTTTTGGACCCTGAAAGATCAACGACTCAGATCTCATCATGCACACGATTTAAAATCAACGGTCAATATTTTATTTTCGTCAGAGTTGCATTTAGACCCAAGCCTCGAGCACTCCAATGGTTCACCTTCGATGGACGGTCCAAATTCCATCTCTCCATCAACCATGTCCTAAGAAATAAATGACCCAAATTCAATCCATGGCTCTAGTGCACCAAATTAACATTACACGTGGCCTACTAGTAGATCATTTCCAGGGTCAACCAATGGCTTCCACATGGAAGTGTGGAAACCACCCCATGCATAGGTCAATATCTCGAAACTGGGTGACACATGTACTACATGTCTTCATCATCAACGCTAGCATTGACCAATGAGAAGATGCCACTTGTACAGGGTGACATCAACATAATGATCTTTTCCTTAGCTGATTTCAAGTTCTTGGTCAAGCCAGATTGAAGACTCTCATGCGTTGTCGAGATTCCCCTAGTGGCTCCAAATAGACGGTTGATATTTTCCCTTGGATTTCCCTCGTCAGAGTCATGTTGAATGACCATATCTTGACCACCCTGATGGGGAACCCACAATGGATAGTCCTGATAATCTCTCAGAACTTTTTCAAATGGGATCGATCAATGGTCTAGATCTTCTCTTGGGTATGAAATATTCCCATCTAGGTGTCACATGAGCATGTCGACGAAGTAGTTTCAGAGCCAAATAGATACTGCCAACTGGAAAAGTGGAAACCACCACATACACAAGTCAACACAGAAAAAATGGGTAACATGTGTCACAATACCCTACCACATCAACCTTAGTGTTGACTAGTATAGGGCTGCCATGTATCGAGGGTGAAGTCAACCTGAAAATATTTTTATTAGTCATTTTTTGGTTCCTGGTTGAGCCAAAAATATGGCACAAGTGCCCGTTCAGACCTCCCTATGCAGCTTGATATCAATGACTGAGATTTACTCTTGGAGTCCCCCCGTTGGAGTCATTTTTGAAGAAAAACCCCTGACCACTCTGATGCGCACCTTTGAAGGATTGTTCGAATCTGTTCATACATTTTTCAAGTGGGGCCAATCAATAATCCATATCTTCTCTCGGGTGTCAAATCTTCTCGACCAATTGTCATATCAACAAAATTGCGGAGCACTATTACGAAAAATAAATGATTGTTATGTGGATGTGGGAAACCCACTTGATACATAGCTAAACATTCCAAAAATGGGTGATACATGTCACACCTTCCTGCCACCTAAGTAACATATTAGACCAATGAAAACTCTCCATGTGTAAAAATGATGTCATCGTGACATTCTTTTCCTTAGCCGATTTTGGGCTCCTGTTCAAGATAGATCAACGACTCTCATGTGTCGTCTGACCTCTCTTCATAGATCCAAATATATAGTTGATATTCTCTCTTGGATTTACCATGTGGGAGTCTTGTTGGAAGACCAGAACCCGACCAGTCTGAGGGGCAACCCCGATGGATGGTTTAGATTTTATCTCGGACCTCTTTCAAGGGAGACCTTTCAATGAACCAAGTATCATCGCGCCCTCAATTTCACTTAGAGAGATCAATAGTTTATATTTGATTCATTCCCCTAGGGCTTTGATTCAACATTACACATGTTCTTCCACCAAATAACTATTAGAGCCAATCATAGGCTACCACATGTACATGTGGAACCCACCAAAATTACCCAAAATCATATCAAATTTAGGTGACACATGTTGTGCTCCTCTGCCACATCAATGACAACGGGAACCAAGAACAAGGTGCCATATGTCTATGATGACATCAACACGATAATATTTTCCTTAGACAAACTTTGGTTTTGGCCGCTCTCGATCAACGAACTAGATCTTCTTTTTGACCTTTTTGAATGGGACCGATCAATGGTCCAGATCTGATCCAATATAGTCCATAGGGTTCTTTTCATCAGACTCCCAGTTTGAAGCCTAGACCCTAACATATCCAATGGTTTCACCTCTAATCGATGGATGAGATTACTCATCGAATTTGATCCAATGGTTTTTGAGTCTCACGCCTATGCATATTTGACTTCAAGCACCCAAAAGTATAAGAAATGATTACAAAGACTCTTCAGGGAGAGAGATCGATTGTATATTTTGTCCTGGAGGTTTCCAGCTTCCCCATGATCTTATTATAAAAAAATTCATGCAGGTAAGCGTAATTAATTTTGACCAGAGGAGATACCGCCCAAGAATCGAGAAGTCGTAAAGAATATTCAAGAAGATAGAAGTGGTTTCAAGAAGAATTTTTAGGGAATGAGTGAGAGAAATAAAAAAAAACAAAGGAACCCATTATTAAGTTCGACACTTTGGGGAGTTAAAGAGTTTCTTGTAATCATATTTGTTCGACCATCGAAATACCTTGAGAACAGTCAATTGATAAATGCAGCAGACAATCAGAGATTCATACCCTGTGTTTAAGTTTCAATTTGCAATTCCTCATTATGTTGTATATGTGTTCTTTTAAAGCATCTCCTCCCATGTGACATCCCCCAAAATAAAATATTTTGAAAATTTAATTTGCTGGAAATTTATTCCGTTTTTAGTAAATTCGAATTTGGAATTTTTTTTCCATTTATGGCAATTTTGAATTTCGAATTTGTTAATTGTAATAAATTATTATGTTCGTTGGACAGAGATATGATTTCACCCAACTAACTATTTGACAATGACACTTGTTTAAAAATAGAATATTTTATATTGATTGCAAGAGGACAAATGGAACAACCATGTTAAAAGTAGTTGACAATGACTCCATGAGTGGGGAACATGTTGGAACTACCCCTAGGCTGATTTTTACAAGTCACAAATTAGTGATTTGGCCATTGGCAACCCCTAAAAATTAGGGATTAAGGAAGCTGTGAAAATTCCAAAGGGAGGGAAAAAAGACCTAGGCAATTAATAAATAAGCATATGTGAGGAGGCAGGACGCTACCAAGTATGTTGGGAAAGAGATTATTGATTCTTTTTTTCCCACTTGTTGTTATGAACACTGAATGAGTGTGAGGCAAGAGGGAGTTACTGAATTGAAGGACAGTGCTATATAGGGATTTCCAAGTTTTCCCTTATGGACTCATGGTCAGGCTAGAGGTTGAATCAGGCAAGTGATCGTGGCTGCTCGGTTCTACGGTTGGGAGGAACATGGTTTTTCCCTTTGTCTTCCCACGAGTTTAGTTAATATATGCTACTCTAATCCCTATGTGTCTGAATGATTTTATATTGGATGTACGGTACATGTTATAGCTAAACTGAAATGGTTTCTAGTATCTGTTTTAATGATCGTATAATTGCTCTAAGTCTTTTTTTGTATCTAAATTTCAGTATTTCTTCCTCTATGGGATGAATTGGTTATTGATGTAGTGGAATCCTTAAAGTTGGTATGCATGCAATAACCTAGACAAAGGCTATTCGATTTCATGAAATATATAGTCCACTTTACTGTCGAATAGTTACATATAAATTTCGGAATCATCCCCTAAGTAACCTCTACTATGGATTTAGAACCTGTATGTAGATATAAAATATATGATATCCTCATAGAATTCAACAAATAGACTATAGGATTTAATTATGGAAATGTTTCCTGAAATTAAACTTTAAGTAGAATCGAATATGTATCAATGAACGAACAAATCTATTACAAGAATATATATATATATTTCATTCTGAAATTTTAATTCCTAAATAGAATCACTCATATAGTCAAATTTGGATAGAGCCAGAATAATGAAGCATATGGGGATGAACATAATCAAAGGGTCAAGACTACCCTAAACTTAACGATCTAATCATGAACTGTTATACCAAACGAGCGGATATACATGCCAGGATCATACTATAGAAAAACAAATAAATGATTTCGTTGATATATTCACAACGTATGATGCATCTTATATATGTTGTGTGCAGAGAGAAACAAATAATTTTACAGCCGTAGCATTACCATACCTTGTACAAACAGTTGTAAGATTTAGGATATCCTTTAAATTTTCTTCACATTTTATAGAAATCTCTTTTAAGAAATTACGGAGTAAATGCAATCAATTCTGAAGATACAATCGATCGAAAGGAAAAGAATCTACAAAAAAACGCAGAGATTTGGGATGCGAAACCCCACCTCTGAACGGTCCCCTTTGGGATAAATTCAAAATAAGAATTGCTTTAACAAGAGACTAATCATATAGACATTAACAAAGTCAAGTAATGATGGCTATTGTAACTGATTTGAAATATTTCCAAATACATTAAATTATAGAATTAATGTACAAAACGCCGAGGATAAGTCATTTCCAAATAGAAAAATAATATCCCTCCAATATGAAGCTTAACATATTTAAGAGTTTCCCCAACAGTAAACTTAGAGCTGTTTTCACCAATTCTAGTATTGGAATATCAGTCATTTTCCTACATCATGCTCGACTGTATATACCTCCTTAAATGGAACTTCAACAAAAAAAAAAAATGGGTTTTAGCCCTTAGATATCCAACACAGAAAATCAGAGCATGAGTAATGTTACTTGTAACAACGGAAAGCTACGAACATAATCATGACCTACAGGCTTCAAATTAAGAAGCAAGTTGAGAGCCACATTTTGGAACCCGAGTACCTTTGTCATAATGAGCAGAGGCCGGTACCTACGCCATGAAGTGGGAATACCTACATTCGGCCATCACAAAAAATATTAGTAAATTACAGAGTATAACTTTAAATTATAGAATCGAAAGAGTAAATTGATAACCACAGCTGTCGTAACACCGCACCCTCTAGTTGTCATGCCTTGTTTTGTAATTGAACCTAGCTGAGGGGGAATGGTTCCTGGAACTTTTGGTGGGTACCCTGGAAACAGGCAGAGTCCCACCATTAATATAGTGAATCTCATGTATACAGAATTAAAAAAAAACTACTTTGAAAAATAAAATAGCATTGTGAATTCAAGAGCTAAACCTTTTATTAAAAACCCATTACGAACTGAAAACGAACAACATAAGGAACAACATCATACACAAAGTCAATATAAGTTCTCGTGAAAAGTACCCTAACTTAATAAGGGATAAACCCGGTAAACCACCACCTTACTACAAATATTATGCATCAGTCATAGAAAAGAAACAGAGACGTTAAGAATCCGGCTTGACCCTAATTTTTCTCCTGGAGCCTTTACACGACGTAAGAATAAACCCTTTTGTACTACAGTGAGTGACTCCCAAAAACAATTATTAGTCATAGGGTAAAACAAAAGAAATGAACCGGAAGAATCCCATGGGACACAAACAATGGACGCGAAGTATGACCTTAGGTTCACAGAGGTAAAGAATAGTGACTCTTGGATACAGCGAGAAACCTCTTCTATAGTCATTACCAAAATAAAAAGGAGAAACACGTATACTCTGAACATAAATATTGGAAGTAAAGAGGCCCTTTAATTTCACAATAAGGGTTACAGGAAGCAAAATCTTTCTCTGTATAAACCAAACAGTGAACTCTGTTTCAAGCTTGAGTTCCCTTAAAAACTTACTAGGTAGTCGGATGTTGCCGTCAACTTCACCAAAGGTTGCCCTCACAGGTGGTAGTCTTTCCCTGTGGAGAAACATGTAATATAGAACCCTCTGCTTCGAAGTCACAAGGGCAGAAGAGAGACTGCCAAAACCTAAGAGGGACGAGTAGCACTCTTTACAGCCCAAGAGGTACATTCCATGCGCTAGGGGAAAATTTGGTGCACCGGGATTGGGTAGAATAGGTGGGAGAGTCATCGGGACTGATGTTTAAGAGGACCCTAATTAATTTCATGACAGAGCCTTAACTCCTCTTGACAGGTACATCCATCTCCCTTAATGTTGAAGTTAATAATAGTAAATCCACGATTGTCCAGTAAACTGTTCGGTCACTAAACTTTTTTCATTGAAGTTATATTTCCGTTACCCCAACAGGAAGAGGAGGGTTAGTTAGTTTAGTTACACAGAGAATGGTGCGGAATTGGTCGGGGTTCAATTCGTTATGGTGGAGACAAGTTGTAACATAACTAAAAATGAAGCCATCAAAGAAAACACATTGAGACCACTCCTAAACCATCATTAATATCCTTAAACCCAATCCTGTCATGTACTACATTCAGTATTTGAAGTTTGATGTTGACATAGCTAGGTAAGAGTACAAGCATTTAACTCTTGGGGATATAAACTTATGCGCAAAGTCCAAATAACCTGATTCTATTAAACAAGGGAACTGAAATTGGAATCCTAGTGCATAGGTAGATATGTGTATGGTATTAAAACCATATAGTAACATATGAGTTAGAAAAATACTTGTATTCAATGGGAACCTCTCCTAAGTGTTAGGCTAGTATGGTATAAGGTTATGTAAAGCAAAAACAAAATGTAAGTACCCATCATATGTGTTGAATTAAACGAAGATAAATGGTAAATAATGAACCAAAGAATTTTTATTTTTTTTATGATAAATTTGAGGTTCATTGCATATGCTATTAGAGAAAAAGTTACAACACTGGGCCTGAATAGGACCACTGTGGTGCTTAGTACATATCCTGTTTTATATAAAAAAAAAAATTCTTTTGGTTACAAACAAAAATCTTTTTTCTGTTTTGGTGATTAAGTATGGCAGATCAGGGCAATGCAAAAAATAGGATGGAAGAAAATCCACAACAAAGACCCCCTGGGGATACAAGGTAGAATAGTGGTGGAATCTCACCCACAGAAGTGTCTGAAACAATGAGGAATCTGATTGTTGAACTACAAATCTTTAAAGCCGACAATGAAAAATTGAAGCAGACACAACAAGAACAGAAAGAGATAAACGAAGCCCTACTACGCAATATAGTGACCAAGAAAAGCCCAAAAGACAATAATAACAATGAATAAGTCAGCAAAAGATCCTCCAAGAACTCTGGGCCAGAAACAGAAAAAGGAGGCAGTTCGTCTAAAGGAACACCTCCAGCTAAAGATGGAACTAAAACGGACAGAAAAATAAAACAAGTAGACCACCTTTAAGGATAATTTAAAAAGATTAAACATGCTATCTTTGATGGATAGTCCAAGACAGGAGAAGAAGTAGAGGCATGGCTGTTGGAGATAAAAAAATACTTCCAAATCTATAACTATTTCAACAACATGAAGGTCAGGATGGCCATCTACAATCTGAAAGGGAAGGCCATTATTTGGTGGAAAGATCTGAAATTGGTCAAGGGCCTAAAGGAGAAACAGTTGGAATGGTATGACTTTAAGAAGTATTTCAAGAAACAATACCTTCCTGAAAATTATTATGAAAGGAAGATGACAGAATTTTACGAGTTACGACTCAGATAGATGACGATGGAGGACCTTATAAATAAATTTCTGGAACTGTTAAGGTTCATACCATACATATGAGAGGATAAGGTAAAAATCCAGCGATTCTTAAGCTACTTACCATAGTCCTACAGGTACAGGATCGAGTTTGACAACCCCAAATCCTTGAGTGAAGTATTCAGGAAAGAACGAATGTGCTATGATCAATATAAGCAGTGGGTGGAGTTTCCCAAAGCCTGGAAGGATAAGAAGAAAGATCGAATGAACTAGCGGAAGAAGGGATACCAACCAACTCCTTATCGGAATATAGTAAAAAGTTTCTCGAGAAAAGATTCTCACTTCAACCACCCGAATACACTGAGCAGTGGTAAACTGATAAACCTGGGAATGAAGAATTTTGGGGACAACCCCCACGAGCCACTAAAGTGTTGGGAATGTGGAGAACGTCATCTAAGGAGGAACCGTCCATGTTTGATTTCTGCAAACAGAACTGCCGTTCATAATCTGCAAGAAGCCTCGATAGTGGGAGACATGGGCAGGAGCCTACATCTGATAAATGCAACCATTGATGGCCGACAAGCCGACCACCAGCCCTCGGTGGTAGAAATCGAAGTTAAAATCCATGACACTTGAATTTATGTTTGAATTGACCCCGGAGAAACATTAAGTTATATTACTTCGAAGATAGTAGAGTCAAATAAACTGAAGAGACTCAAGCACACAAAATCATGGCTTGTGCAACTAGCGACAGGTACTAAAAGGAAAGTAAGTGACTATATTTCAGATTTTGAGTTTAGCTTATATGGTCAAACTATAAGGACTGATATGAACATTCTACCACTAGGATCTTACGATATGATTATTGGGATGGATTGGTTGGAACGACACAAAGCAATATTAGATTTTTATACAAAAATACTTATCTATAAAGATGATTCAGGACTACCAGGACAACCCAAGGTATACCAAAACCGATATCATTCAGACAAATTTCAGCGATGCAACTAAAGAAATGTATGAGAAAGGGATGTCAAGTTTATGCCATCCAAGTGACGAATCTAACAGAAAAGGAGGATAAGCCAAAGTTGGAAGACTTTGTTGTCCTACGTGATTTCAGAGACATGTTTGTGGATGAGATACCAGAATTACCCCCTAGAAGGGAAATAGACTTCTCCATAGATCTATTACCCGATTCAGCCCCTATCTCAAAAGTGCCTTACCGAATGAGTCTACGAGAACTGACAGAATTAAAAATACAATTACAGGAATTTTTGGACAAAGAGTATATCAGACCGAGTGTCTCACCTTGGGGAGCACCAATCCTCTTTCTGAAAAAGAAAGACGGTACTCTAAGACTATGTATTGATTATAGAAAACTTAAAAAAATGACTATTAAGAATAAATACCCCTTACCAAGGATAAATGATCTGTTCGATCAAGTAGGAGGGGCCAACATCTTTTCAAAATTGGACATACGATCCGGTTATGATCAAGTTCGAATAAAATATGAGGACATAAACAAAACATTTTTTCGAACAAGATACAGACACTACGAGTTCGTAGTCATACCTTTTGGACTCACTAATGCCATAGCCACATTTATGTGCCTAATGAACAGTATTTTCAGTGAGTACTTGGACAAGTTCATGGTAGTATTTATCGACGATATCTTGGTCTATTCAAAGATGGAGGAGGAACATGAGGAACACTTAAGAATAGTTCTGTAAACGTTAAGGAAGCAGAAATTGTATGCCCAATTCGACAAGTGTGACTTCTATCAGAAAGAAATACAATATCTTGGACATGTAATTTCAGCAGAGGGCATTGCCGTAGACTCGGAAAAGAAAAAATCCATTATGGAATGGACAATACCTAAAGATGTAGAATATATACATACGTTCATGGGAATCACCGAATATTACCGCAGGTTTATAGAAGGGTTTTCCAAGATAGCGTACCTTATCACATCATTACAAAAGAAAGGAACCAGGTTTAACTAGTCAGAGAAGTGTCAAGACAACTTCAACAAACTAAAGGAATTATTGACAAAGTCACCCATATTGAAAGTAGCATACCCAAATAAAGACTTCACCATATGTGTTGATGCAAGTAACGAAGGGCTAGGTGGTGTCCTAACTCATGAAGGACACGTTATTTGTTATGAGTCCAGTAAATTAAAAGAACAAGAGATAAATTATGTCACTCATGACTTAGAATTGGCAGCAGTAATACACACCTTAAAGATGTGGCAACACTACATAATGGGAGAAAATTCCTATTATTAACAGACAATAGCAGGGTGAAATATGTGTTTAACCAACCAGATCTTAACACAAGGTAAGCAAGGTGGTTAGCCTTCTTGAGTGAATTCGACTTCGAGGTCAGACATATCAAGGGAAAGGAAAATAAAGTAGCAGACGCTTTAAGAAGAAGAGTCCATGGGTTATTTGAGATGAATATCAATAGGGCATAAAGTGATCTGGAACAAAGAATAAGGATGACATGTATTAATGACGAAAACTATACTAAAATAATGGTAGAATTACCAAACAGTACTGCAAACTCTGATAAACCAGATCTAAGTATCGATAAGAAGGGACTACTATGATTTAAAAATAGACTTTACATACCAGATTCAACAGAGTTAAAATTAACAGTCTTGGACGAAGTGCATAAGAAACCATATTCTGGCCACCCAGGTTACCAGAAAACGATAACAACACTTAGGAAACTATTTTATTGGCCTAATAGGAAGGGTGAAACAACATAATACTTGGGTAGGTGCCAAGATTGTCAGCAGGTTAAGTCCGAGCACCAACATCAAACCGGCCTATTATAGCCATTACCAGTACCATAATGGAAATGGGAGACTATATTTCTCGACTGTATAAGAGGTTTTCCTAAAACTTAGAAACATAATGACTCTATCATGGTTGTAATAGATAAACTCAGTAAGTTTGCACAGTTTATTCCTGTAAAGTCTACTTTTAAAGCTATAAACATTACTGAAATATTCATGAAAGAAATTTTTAGACTGCATGGTATTCCTAAAATGGTGATTTCAGATAGAGACGTAAAATTCACATTTTCTTTTTGGAAGGAATTGTTTGTAGGGATAAATACCAATTTGAATGTCAGTACGAGTTATCATCCACAAACGGATGGGCAAACCAAAAGGACAAACCAAATCATAGAGGATATGCTCCGCATGTACGTAAGAACAAAACCGAACAAGTGGGAGGACTATATACACTTGGTAGAATTTGCATATAACAATGGGTACCAAACTTCAGCAAAGTTGAGCCCTTTCGAAGTACTGTACGACAAAAAGTGTACGACTCCAATTAGCTGGGATAACCCAGCTGACAGACTCATGGTTGGACCAGAGATGCTTCGAGAAATGGAGAACATGGTAAGAAAGGTACAACAAAACTTGAAGGAAGCACAGGACAGGCAGAAGAGCTATGCAGATTAGAAAAGAAGACACTTAGAGTTTCAAGCGGGAGACCATGTGTACTTGAAGGTCAAAGCCCAAAAAATCTCATTGAAGTTAGGAAACTGTGCCAATATGGAACCCAAGTTTTGTGGGCCCTTCAAGATACTAGCTCGAATTGGACCCATAGCATATCAACTTGCACTGCGAGCCAATCTAAGATTTCATAATGTATTTCATGTTTCTTTGTTGAAAAAGTATGTTCACGACCCTACTCATATGATTGATTGGAACTTGGTACAGGTGGAATTCGAAGGCAAATTCTAGGTGGAACCCCTACGCATTCTGGACTGGAGAGAAATAGCACTTTGGAACAGATCCGTCGCTCAGGTAAAGGTGCAATGGAAGCACTTTAGTCCCGAGTATGCCACTTAGGAATTGGAGGGAGATTTGCGGAAATCTCATCCAATCTTATTCCAAGAAAGGAATGAACATTGAGGATAGTGTTTTATTGAAGGGGAAAAGGATGTGACATCCCCCAAAATAAAATATTTTGAAAATTTAATTTGCTGGAAATTTATTCCATTTTTAGTAAATTCGAAATTGGAATTTTTTTTCCATTTATGGCAATTCCGAATTCTGAATTTGTTAATTGTCATAAATTATTATGACTATTGGGCAGAGATCTGATTTGACCCAACTAACTATTTGACAATGACACTTGTTTAAAAACAAAATATTTTATATTGATTGCAAGAGGACAAATGGAACAACCATGTTAAAAGTAGCTAACCATGACTCCATGAGTGGGGAACATGTTGTAACTACCCCTACGTTGATTTTTACAAGTGGTAAATTATTGATTTGGCCATTGGCAGCCCCTGAAAATCAGGGATTTAGGAAGCTGCGAAAATTCCCAAGGGAGGGAAAAAAGACCTAGGTAATTAATAAATAAGCATATGTGAGGAGGCAGGACGATGCCAAGTATGCTGGGAAAGAGACTATTGATTCTATTTTTTCCACTTTCTGTTATGAAAACTGAATGAGTGTGAGGCAAGAGGGAGTTATTGAATTGACAGACAATGTTGTAGAGGGATTTCCAAGTTCTCCCTTATGGACTCATGGTCAGGCTAGGGGGTGAATCGGGCAAGTGATCGTGGCTGCTCAGTTCTATGGTTGGGAGGAACGTGGCTATTCCCTTTTTCTTCGCACGAGTTTAGTTCAGATATGCTTCTCTAATCCCTATTTGTTTGAATGATTTGATATTGGATGTATTGTACATGTTATAGCTGAATTGAAATGGTTTCTAGTATCGATTTTAATGATCGTATAATTGTTGTGGGATGAATTGGTTATTGATATAATGGAATCGTTAAAGTTAGTATGCATGCAATAACCTAGACAAAGGTTGTTTGATTTCATGAAATATACATTCCACTTAACTATCAAATAGTTACATATAAATTCTGGAATCATCCCCTAAATAACCTCTACTATGGATTTAGAACCTGTATGTAAATATAAAATATATGATATCCTCATAGAATTCAGCAAATAAACTGTAGGATTTAATTACGAAAATGTTTCCTCAAATTAAACTTTAAGTAGAATCGAATATGTATCAATGAATGAACAAATCTATTACAAGCATATATATATATATTTCATTCTGAAATTTTAATTCCTAAACAAAATCACTCATATAGTCGAATTTGGATAGAACCAGAATAATGAAGCATATGGGAATGAACATAATCAAAGGATCAAGACTACCCTAATCTAAAAAATATAATCATGAACTTCCATACCAAATGACTGGATATACATGCTAGGATCATACTACAGGAAAGCGAATAAATGATTTTGCTGATATATTAACAACGTATGATGCATCTTATATATGTTGTGTGTAGAGAGAAACAAGGAATTTTATGGCCATAGCATTACCATACCTCGGACAAACAATTCTAAGATTTAGGATATCCTTTAAATTTGCTTCGCATTTTACAGAAAGTTCTTTTAAGAAATTAGAGAGTAAATGCAATCGATTATGAAGATACAATTGATCGAAAGGACAAGAATCTACAAAAAATGTAGAGATTTGGGATGCGAAACCCCACCTCTGAACGATCCCCTTTGGGGTAAATTCCAAATAAGAATTGCGTTAACAAGAGACTAATCATAGAGACATTAACAAAGTCAAGTAATGATGGTTATTGTAACTTATTTGAAAGATTTTTGAATACATTAAACTATAGAAGTAATGTACAGAACACCGAGGATAAGTCATTTCCAAATAGAAAAATAATATCCCTCCAATACGAAGATTAACATATTTAAGAGTTTCCCCAACAATAAACTTAGAGATGTTTTCGCCAATTCTAGTATTGGAATATCAGTCATTTTCCTACATCATGCTCGACTATATATACCTCCTTAAATGGAACTTCAACAAAAAAAACAAATGGGTTTTAACCCTCAGATATCCGACACAGAAAATCAGAGCATGAGTAATGTTACTTGTAACAATGGAAAGCTACAGACATAATCATGACCTCAAGGCTTTGAATTAAGAAGCAAGTTGAGAACCACATTTTGGAACCCGAGTACCTTTGTCATAATGAACAGAGGCTGGTACCTATGCCGTGAAGTGGGCATACCTGCATTCGGCCATCACAAAAAACATGAGTAAAGTATAGAGTAGAACTTTAAATTATAGAATCAAAAGGGTAAATTGATAACCACAACTATGCTGGAATACTTAACTTAGGGGCTGTAACAACACGCCCTCGAGTTGTCATGCCTTGTTTTGTAATCGACCCTGGCCGAGGGGGAATGGTTCCCGGAAATTCTAGTGGGTACCCTCGCAACAGGAAGAGTCCCACCATTAATACAGTGAATCCCATGTATATGGAATTTAAAAAAAACTACTTTGAAAAAATAAAATAGCATTGTGAATTCAAGAGCTAAACCTTTTATTAAAAACTTGTTACGAACTGAAAACGAAGAACATAAGGAACGACACCATACACAAATTCAATATAAGTTCTCCTGAAAAGTACCCTAACTTAGTAAGGGATAAACCCCGGTAAACCACCACCTTACCACAAATATTATGCATCAGTCACAAAGAAGAAACATAGACGTTAAGAATCCATCTTGACCCTAATTTTTCTCCTGGAGCATTTATACGACGTAAGAATAAACCCTTATGTACTACACTGTGTGACTCTCAAAAACAGTTACTAGTCATAGGGTATAACAAAACAAATGAACTAGAAGAATCGCACGTGACACAAACAGTGGACGTGAAGTATGACCTTAGGTTCATAGAGGTAAAGAATAGTGACTCTTGGATACAACGAGAAACCTTTTCTACAGTCATTACCAAAATAAAAAGGAGAAACACGTAGACTCTGAACATAAATGTTGGAAGTAAAGAGGGCCTTTAATTTCACAATAAAGTTTATAGGAAGAAAAGTCTTTCTTTGTGTAAACCAAACAGTGAACTATGTTTCGACCTTGAGTTCCCTTAAAAACTTACCAGGTAGTCAGATGTTTCCGTTGACTTCACCAAAGGTTTTCCGCAGAGGTGGTAGTCTTTCCCTATGGAGAAACACATAATACAAAACACTTTCCTTCGAAGTCACAAGGGCAGAAGAGAGACTGCCAAAACCTAAGAGGGACGAGTACCACTCTTTACAGCCCGGGAGGTACATTCCATGCGCTAGGGAAAAGTTGGCACACCAGGATTGGGTAGAACAGGTGGGAGAGTCATTGGGAATGATGTTTAAGAGGACCCTAATTAATTTCATAACAAAGCCTTAACTCCTCCTGACAGGTACATCCATCTCCCTTAATGTTGAAGTTAATAATAGTAAATCCACGACTGTCTAGTAAACTATTCATTTGCTAAACTTTTTTCATTGAAGTTATCTTTCCGTTACCCCAACAGGAAGAGGAGGGTTAGTTAGTTTAATTACGCAGAGAATGGTGCATAATTGTTCTGGGTTCAATTCATTATGGTGGAGACGAGTTGTAACATAACTAAAAAGGAAGCCATCAAAGAAAACACATTGAGACCACTCCTAAACCATCATTAATATCCGTAAACCCATTCCTGTCACGTACTACATTCAAGATTTGAAGTCTGATTTTGACACAGCTAGGTAAGAGTACAAGCATTATCTACAATAGTGTGTTCTCTATTTCATGTCATGTTCCACCTCATTCCCCAACATGGAATAAAAATTGATGGTTAAAACCTGTAATTATAATCCACAAACCTTGTTGAATTGGATCTGTTGTGTGACCGACTCCGAGTCGTTGGTTTTCCTATTGGAACTTATTGAAGCATAACAATCTATCTAGATTTTGAGTATGGCTTTGAATATCAATCCTATTCTTTTGAACATATCAAATTATCTAGTATGGGCTCTATATATGGAAACCTTATTGAAGAGTAATATATTGTGGGAGTATACCAAGGTTCCAATTCTAGATCCAACAAATGCATAGGCAAAGTTTCTTGTTGATGGAAAGAAGGATGAGGCTGTGGGGGTCATCATGACCTACAACTCATGGGAGATATGATTTGAGCTTATTTGAACCGATTTTCCTCATGAAGTCTGGAAGAAGTTGAAGACCTTGTTCAATTGATTTGACAAGAGAAATGTCATGCAGTTTGGGAAATAGTTTATCTCTCTCAATCCTCATTCCTTTGAGAGAATGGAGGACCATTTGTTATGTGTTAAGGAGCTCCCAGTTTAAATTTACCAAATTTGGAAAGAACTATGAGAAGAAGGATGGAAAACTCATCGAGGTGGTCTTGATGAATTTGAGAACACCATTTGACATGTTCGTGTCAAATTTAAACACCAACTTGGAAGCACACAAGGAAGATGGTAAGGATTAATCCTTTGAACTTTTCTGTAAACTTTTTATTACTAATCAAAATAGATTACTTGCAGAAGGAAATATTGGTGGTAAACAACAGACCCACTTGCTCAAGGGTAATGGAAAGAAGGATTCCAGAAATAGAGTGCAGTCTAATGATTTTGCATAGAAAGGTGCATACCATGACCTAAGATCCCATAGACAACTAAAACAAATATGAAAGAAGAATACATGTTAGTACTATGGAAAGACTGGACATGTGGAGAATAAATTCTTTAAGAAACAAGAAAATTTAGAGGACACGGTTAAATGAGTTGAAGGAGACATGCTCGTTGTTCCTCAACCCTCTCATAAGTTTTCCTTCCAAGTCAGGAATTCTCAGGATTTGCTATCTCATACTGCAAAAAATGAATGGGTTGTTGACTTGGGTGCACTCATAATATGGCCAAGGATGCCACTTTATTCACGAAACAAAATAAATATGAGGAGATTAAAATCTATGTTGTTGGTCATGGTGATGTAGCTTATCAACATAGGAGGATTGTAGACATCTATCATGTGCCAAATATTAGTGTCAATCTGTTGTATGTTGCTCAGTTGACACATACAGGTAATATTGTGTAAATTTTGCAAGATTGGCTCTATGTTCATGATTTGAAGAAAGGGAAGTAGATTGTCATTGGAAGGCTTCTCGACCCAACGAATAACTTTTATGAGTTTCGTGATTCGACTCGACCTGAATATGAACCAAATCCACTTGTTTCTCACACCAATAATATAAGTCGAATTTGGCATGAAAAACTCATACATCTAAATTTATGAAGTCTACAGACAATAGAAACTCAGAACATAGTTGTTGGTTGTCGAAGGTGTTTCCCCGTAAAAGAGTCTATAAGGGTTGTGTGCTTCGGAAGCATCATCAGGCACCACTCAACTCTGAAAAATCATGGATATCATAGGAACTACTAGAATTGGTTCACGATGATGTGTGTTGTATAATGTTTCCTTGAGTGGCAGGTGCAAGGTACATTTTGACTTTCATTTATGATTTCTCTCACTTCACATGGGCATTTTTCATGAAGAATAATAATCTTGTCTTTGAAAATTTTAGAGAATTTGAGGCTTTTGTTGAAAAAACAATTTGGTTGACCCATCAAGTTCCTTAGATACAAAAATGGTGGTGAGTATTTCAATCAACCTCTTGAAGAATACCTACGTCGATTTGGTATTGACTGACATTAGTCAATTCATTACACACCTCAACAAAATGGAGTTGGAGAATGCATGAATTGGATGTTAGTTGAAATGGATAGATTCCTTTTGTAGGATAAAGACCCACCTCCTCATTTTTTGGATGAAGTAGTATTTTGTGCAAATTATCTTCTCAATCGCATCTCAACACAAGTTGTTCCTTCCATCACTCCATTCAAACCATGGTATGGGAAGAATCCTTCAATCGGCCACCTCCATGTGTTTAGATGTGTTTCCAAGCATCACATTCCTGATGATTTCAGAAAGAATTTGGATGCAAAGATTCATGCTTGCATCATGATGGAATACTCTGAAGATTCGAAAGCATATCAATTGTTTTATTATATTAGACATCAAATCATTGTCAGATGTAATTTTTAGTTTGATAAGAATTATTCTGGTATTAAAATGTTGAATGCCTCTTATGTATTGTTGTAGCATGATCCATTTGATGTTATCTCTGACACTAGTAGTCTTGCTCCATTCGTCACTCCATCGTCTGGACAATCAAAATCTCTTTTTGTTTTGAATTGAAGGTCCTCTATTCTGAATGGTCTACCGACTAAAAGCCATCCAAATTTTAATTTCCCAAGTGAATTGAATCGTATTTAACCTATTTATTGTCCACCCCGATGGGTTTCCAAGATAATTTAAGTTGTTAGAGCTTATGTCAAAGATTCATCCCGTAGACGTCAAGCTTGAAGTTAGAAGCAACATGTCGGGATTTCCTTGATAACTTTCCTTCTTGAAACCTCAGACCATGTTACCTACTTAGATAATGAAGGATGACTTGAATGGGAGTAGGCCATGAAGACTTAAATTGATTCTTTGTTCAAGAATCATACTTGGGACTTGGTTCCTCAACCACAAAGAAAGAATATTGTGAAGTTTCGATGGGTCCATGAGACCAAATTTACCTTTGAAGTTGTTGTTGAGTGACATAAAGAATGCATTGTCATGAAGGGATTTTCTCAAATAAAAGGCATCCACTACATTGGAACCTTTTCCCCCATTTCAAAGATGAACTTTGTTCGACTGATTCTTTCCCTTGATGCTTGTTTTGGATGGAAAAATCAATCACATGGATGTGAAGAGTGATTTTCTTCATAAATACCTATGTGAATAAATTGACATGGAACAACCATCTAGTTTTATGAGAGGTTCAGATTTAGTTTGTTGACTCAAGAAGTTTCTTTATGGTTCGAAGTAGGATCCCTGAGCTTGTTATGATAAGATTGACAATTTCTTTCTTCGAATTGGTTCAAAATGGTGTGGATTTGATCACATCTTGTATGCTCTATAGTCCAATGGTGAAACTTTCAATGTTATTGTATATGTATATGGCTTACTCATCACTGGTAATAATAATGCTCTCATATTTAGATTGAAGGAATGACTTGATGACTCCTTTGATATGAAAGATCTTGGCACTTTCCATTATTTTTTGGGTCTTCAAGCATTACCACTTTATGATGGTTTTTTCATTTCTCAATCTAAATATGTAATGGATATGTTCACATGTTTTAAGATGGTTGATTGCAATCCTTATACCACTCATTTTCAGTTTGGAGTGAATCTTACTAAAACATGCCAAACACCTGTCGTCGATGCTACACTTTATCGAAAATTGATCAGTATTCTTATTTACCTTACTCATAGTCAACCTAAAAATTAATTTTTCTTTTAGTCTGGTTTCTCGGTTCATGTAGGACCCCAAAGAAATTCACTAGAAATAAGTCAAATGAATTGTTTACTATCTGAAGGGTACCACTTATTTTGGTATCAAATATTGTTGTAGTTCAGATTCCCTAGTTGGCTACACTGACTTTGACCCTAGTTGGCTACACTGACTTTGACTAGGCTAGCGATGACAGTAAGTACACTTCTCACTACGTTTTTCACTATATCACTCGACCTTTGGTATGTTTATGAAAGAAGCATACAATAGTCTCCTTGTTGACTACAAAAGTTGAATATTGTGGCATTGTTTAAGAAGGTACTAAAGTAGTTTGAATTCACCAACTTTTGGGAGCACTTGGAATTCATGCTGAGACCTCGACTATAATCTACTGTGATAAAAAAAAATGCCATACAAGTTGCTAACAATCCTATTGTTCATAGTAATATGAAGCATGTTGAGCTCCATGCTCACTACTTGAGATAGTTGGTTAATTAGAACGTAACATGAGATAAATTTGATGATATCTTTAGCAAACCTTTAGTTGAAGCCAGATTTATCAATCTTCACACCATGCTTGGGATTCATGAAGATGGAATTATGGGGGGGTGTTCTAGTGATGTAATTCCACTTCTCGAAACTCCAGATTTGTGTGTTCATGTGGGGGTCTTGTAAAATCAAGCATTGATGATTCATCACACATATATTGGGTTCAGTTGGATGAGAGGTTGACCTACATTTGGATATAGTTGGTTGGGTGATCAAACCACACACAACATGAGTTAGTCGGGTAGTTGACTTGCATGTCACTGAGACAATATACCAATAATCAAAGATATTTGGGTTTTGGGTGGTGGATCGACCATCCTAGGAATCAACTGTGCATTGGATAGATAGTCGATCAGGTTGAGTCCCATGGAGCAGACTCAACATACTAGATTTTGAAGAGTCAATTGTAATGGTTGATAGTTACATGTGGACAAGATCTTCCAGATTCTATGGAATTCGGTTATATATTGAGACTATAAAATAAAACCCCTTGGTTCATTATCAACATGAATGTGAATTGAGATTGTGCAAAAAATCATGTGGATCTAGATGTTCAATATGCATCGTGATGTTCAGATCATAGTGCTCTCTACTTAAATGTTGTAACAATGTCTCTACACACCACCTTTTGTTTCTTCTAAATTTATTCCTGCAGTATCGTGTTCTCTTTCATGTCATGTTCCACCTTAGTCCCCAACAAATTCTATGGTATGACTGAGATATCTTCTTGGATATTGATGAACATCACTAAGAATTCATCCACCCATATTGGTTCTTTACTTTGAGTTGTATCTCATTTGGAACACCTATATGAACGCTGATTGTGGTTTCCACAATGCTTGCAAGGATGAAGATCAAAGCATTGATCTTCCATGTGGCCAAGTCACTAACAATGTTGGCATATCATAATCTTGTCTTGAACTCGAGTATGTGAATGTAAACTTTCTTGAAGGAATCCAACACTATGGTTCTAGATAGGTTTGGTGTAATCGGGATTATGAAAGGTGACATCCTTTTCATATCTCATACCTGTTTTTTTATTGTTATTTATGATTTCTTCCCAAGGTTTGATTTTTCTATTGGGAAGAGAAAGAACAATGCCATGGAGTTGTTGATGTTGTGGCTGTTGATATGAATGGACATCATCATTTTCTTCACAAAGACAATTGTTGTAAACCAACACTAGTTCAAAATATTGTTAAAGGTTTTTTCACTCGAGTGCATCATGAAGAAGTAGAGTCTAAGTTTGCAGAAGTGTTTCTTTGGCAAGTGTTTCTTTGGCCTTAGACCTCAACTGTTTCTTACAACTCCATGCTTTAACAATCAGACTTCTACAATTCAAAATCCTGTAAAATAGACAAGGTGATTACTAAGCTTGATTTCCTGAGCATATTACTAGAACTGTCAAGTTAAAACATGAAGAGAGAGGAAGGACTATTTTTTCTCCCTATACAGTTTTACAACAATATTATGCAGAAGTAGGAATACAGAGAATATCCACCAGCTCTCTCTTTTACTTTACTACAATAATTATCAGAATATTACTCTTTGTTACTTTTCTACAATAATTCTTAGAATACTAAAAAGTTGAAGAACCCAACTCACAAAAAAATTCACTTCAACAAGTTATAGATTCAAAGAGGCATTGTGTAAAAATGTGTAGAAAGAAAATTCTTATTAATGTAAACTGATTGGGATCTTTTATCGGTTGGAGAACTCCAAATGAAGATGCAACGATATCAATAGGTAGCCACTAATTGGGTTTGAATATTTCATCGATAGACCAGATAATTATCTACAAAGCTTCGAATTCTTTTCTTCTTATGGATGACTCAATGGCAGGAATACACAGTAGAAAGAGAGGACTCAAAATATTTGGGGCCATAGGAGCTGTGTCTTCACTTGCTAGACGTTGAGTGACTTCGCGTAGAGGCTTCCTTGAACCCTGCAACGTAGTCTGCCCTCAGAAGGGCTTCAATGGAAATAAGCCAGCTGGAAGAATCAAACTCAAAAAACGTAGATATGGTTTTGTAGAGTGGACGGGTCTCCTGTAGAGAGGGTGGAATATTAGAGGTATGAGACCATAAACGAACCTATGTGTGAACGTATTTATTCTCTGGTCGTTTGTAAATCAACGAAATATTGTAAAGATGGCTGGTATGAGTGTCAAACGCAACAATGCTGATTCTGCACATTAATGGAAAACTATGGTCTCAACATCCAACGCTCCATGGCCTACGATGGTCGTAGAGTGCCTCCTTAGTGAAACGGTCCATGGTCAATTACCTGCCCTCAGTCGATAACGTCCTTCTGTACATCGTTTGATGCATTTTCGTGTCAAAGAGAAACCATTGGATGAGAACCTCTATGAAGCATGCTAGACGCGTGAAAATCCATCCAGGGCCACTTGTGGATAACGTTGATTCCAAAGAACTCGTGAGAAACCAACCACACAACACAAAATGGCCAAATAGCCAACCAAAGCAACACGAAATGACCTAATTTACCAAAACAACACGAAATGACCTAATTTAGCTAGGGTTAATGTGAACTCCCAACCAGTGAATACACATTTGTGAAATGAATTTCACGATACAAGAATGTGTCGATATTTGATTTGCGAGGTGGGATATTCGATGTTTTGATTCTGACAATTGAAGAGGGAATTGACCAGATAATTATTGAAATACAAATGGTTCATGTCAACAACTTAAACCCATTACCATTTTACATTCATTATATGCATTGTCATGCTATAATAAATGAATCAAAGGTACCGCCATTCCACTTAGACCAATTATAAGTTTCTTATTGTTCTAGAGGCTTGATGCCTCAACGATTCATGAATTACCTTGCTTATTCATTAGTATAGTTCTTCCTATCATTCTATTTTATTTGAGGGTTAGAGTGTGAATAACATATTATTTTTATTTTCATTGTTGTTTTGGTTTAAATATGTGAAAAGGAAAAAGAAAGTCGTGACTATATGCATATGCAACATGTGTGTTATAAGTTTTTATATTATATATTTATTATCATATATGTTTCACAATTATTAAGTTCATTTTATAAGTTTTGGATTTCATAATTATGATATTAAGATTCATTATATATGCATAGTTTATTTTATAATTTATTTTATTAATCACCGTACATAGCCTAACCTAAATATGTGAAGAGGATAGTCATGACTATATGCATATGCAACATGTATGCTATAGATTCTTATATTATATACTTACTATCATATATTCTTCATAATTAGTAAATTCATTTTATGAGTTTTGGATTTCATACTTATGATCTTAAAACACCTCATATATGTTTTAGTTCATCTTATTAATCACCATACATATGTGTATACATAATTTGCTACACTTCATGCCACTAATATGAATCTTGAATACCATAAGTAATGTTAGCTTAACAAAATTCACAATATATTTATTCATATTTCAAAGGTCCACATGATATCATATTATAATATTTCAATCATTGTAATTCATTGACTAAAAAATCTATTACACAATTTTATATGGGCTTGAATATGTTTGCATTAGCCACCAAAAACTATCAATGTTTATAATATTCAAAGGGAGTACTTTCTACTTGTGTATAGTTTCAAGATCCTAATAATTCGTGTTTCCTAGAAAATATAACTTCGAGGGAATATAAAATTTCATCTAATTATTCACCTTTATAGAATTTCATCTAATTATTCATCCTTATAAATATTACAATATTGTTTATATTAAAATCTATAAATACCAAGATGAGTTATAAGGATGTAAAATTTATAAATACTAAGATGAGTTGAATGTTGCAAATAAATTTACTCTTTATGTTGAAGAAAGGTAATGGGAACATAATTACATTCTAAATAATTTCATGACATTCATGAACTATTTCATTATACACTGTCATAGATTCATATAAACTTTGGATCCATGACGAATTGAGAGGGATGAAATAAGTGAAATCATTTTTTAAGAGTGAACTTCAATGTATTTGACCATTCTTAACACTTAATATATCCAAAATTAATATAGATCTATGATACAACTATTTTGGTGTGATCCTCTTTTTTATATATATATTTAAATGTTTTCTATTAAACAACTTAATTAGATGATAAAAAAAATAAAAAAAAATAACAAGTAATCATTGATAATAGATGTAGAATTCAATATAAAAATATTTGATAACTATATTTGTGTTTCCCAAATTTAATATATATATATTTTTAATTTTAGTTGCCATCCCACTTTCTATTTATTTATGTTAATTAATTGTTGTAAGGGCATAGGTGTTACACATCGACCACCTGAACTATAAAAAATGTCTCTCAACATCATTACACGTTATTTTATCTGGGAAGTGGCAAATATCATGCTCGATCATGTATAGAGATCATGCTATACATGAGACATCAATCTTTATTAGGCGAGAGTGATCATAGCTCGTATATGTAATGTAGAATAAAATGAGGAGACGATAATCTACTACAATTATTATGAACGTGATAGACGGAGCAAGCATACGTTAGAAAGAGGACACAATAATGTTGTTTTAAAAGACTTAGAGTCCTCTCGCTTTGTGTAGAGGTAGTTGGTTTCAAGCCACCATGAGAGATTGGTTTCCAAATATTTTGAAAATGACGTTAAGTATTTTTATCCAAATTAACATTAAATCATGGTTTAATATGTCTTTCATTAAATTGAGTCAAATACGATCTTTCCACGTATCTCTTGTTTCGTTTTTCCATGAGAGATTGGTTTCCAAATATTTTGAAAATGCCGTTAAGTATTTTTATCCAAATTAACATTAAATCATGGTTTAATATGTCTTTCATTAAATTGAGTCAAATACGATCTTTCCACGTATCTCTTGTTTCGTTTTTTTTAATAAGAATATTTTGAATCCTCATAACATAAATAGATTTTAAAACCTTGCCTCTAAGCAATAACTTAATAGGTTTATATTAACCTAATCAAAATTTGTATTTAATTTTATTAAATATTTTTTATAATAATTGCTCATTTTTTTTTAAGTTACTAGAATAGTGTTCCCAAAATCCCCTCATATTGAACAACGTCAACAAGGGATTTGTCTATTTTAAATTAAGTTAGATCCACAACAATTCCATATTGTCTATTTGATCTCAAGTACATCTCGCATCTCTTTTGCAATGGAGAGATCCATTTTCAACTACTTAAAACTAATCATATGAAAGCACCACAAGCCCATCCATGACACTCATTATGAAGCTTAAATTAATATTTCTTCCATTTCCACTCATTCAACCCAAAGATCCCCTTGTTTTATGCTTTGTTGAACATAGTATAACTTGAAATTAGCCATTAAATTTATTTTTATTTGTATACATTTATCCAACTATTATCTTTCAACTTCTTTAAATACACTCCATGCTATATTGAACAATGCGACAAGCAAAAGAACTCCTAATGAGGTATCTTTGCGAGGGATTGAGGGAAATAATCCCTAATGAGCAGACATCTCTCTAGTAAGCATGCACCATTGATTTGCATCAAACACTTGGGCATGGCTATAACGATTGAAACCCTACAAAAAACACCAAAATATGAAAAGAATAATCGTCAGCTAAGGGTGTAAAGAAGAACCTCTAAATCCTTGTTAAAGAGAGTCCCATGTGTGCAAAATGAACTAAAGTCTTCAGACACTTAAAAGATATTAGGACATAGCGAAGAATCCTTTGTGGAGTGAAATTGTATCGCTTCTACCAAAAAATGAGAACTCAATTTTGCAAATCAAATCACACAATTTTCCATTTCCTTTAATGTGTTGTTATTTCTCTTAATAACACCATTTTTTTTGGTGTTATGGAATGGTGTGTTTCATCTAAATGCATTTCACAATGTATTAAGTTGTAAATTTGTTGCTAATATATTTCCACCATCTTATGTTCTTAACCTTTGAAGTTGATGTCTATGTTATTTTTATAAAAGGACCTTGTAATATTAAATCATCTCCAGAAGTTCCCTCTTTATGTGATAATAAATAAACCCAAGTGCATATCTATAAGTGATCAATGAATCTTAAAAAGTACATAAACCTAGATAAAAAAATAAGATGAAAGTAGACAACAAAAATCACTATGAACAAGATGTAAGGGGGTGGATGTGTTATAAGACTCACATTTTTCAAACTTGTCTCAATGATGTCTCTTGAGCAAACATCATCTCTAGAAGAAATGAGATAGAGACTAGTCAACATATTATATTTTCATAGTTGATGTAATGAGTGATCGTTTAGATTCCCAACCACTCATGCAAAGGTCTACTCACATCATTGTTATGAGCAATAAAAAATGACTAAATGGATGATAATAAAATATATTCAAATCTATACACCCTCGTAATAGCATGAACAATTTGAGTTACTAATATCTGTTTGGAATACTGTAATTCCTTAATTATAACTAGGTGAGGTGAAAATTCTACATTTTTTCCTTAATTAGAATGAGTGATTTGATATACTAGTAGAAGGTTTCAAGAAAAACTTGAAATACATATTATTTCATTAAAATTGCCATCATCTAGCTAAAGTATTCATATACAATACCCAATAACACTTGGACATCTATCACCAAAAAGAAATATATGTTTGTATTTTCTTTCATTGAGAGAAATAATGTGTCTTTATCCTTATCCATATGATAATATGATATAGAATCAATAAGTCACTCAATAGAAGAAGAAATATCCGTTATAATGAAAGAAAAACTAGAGGACGAAAGAACATGTCCATGAGAAGAAGATTTTGAATAAGTGCAAGAACAAGAAAGATATCGATTGATCTTGTTCTTCTTCATCATTTCTTCTAAGACTTCCAAATTCTTCAAACATTTAGACTCTATATTAGCATTTTACCCACAAAAGATACTATTTCTCTTCATCTTCTTACATTTCGACTTAGCTCCTTTATAACCATTGGGAGTACAAGAGATTGAGAGGGTTTGAGACCCTTGTTTAGTTCATTGTTGTGAGGATGTTATTTCTTTGGATGCTTTGGGCGTTGATATTGTTGGGCCAATAAGCATTTTTTTAATGTATCTATGGTGGTGATTAATTAGAGGTGGAAGAGATTATTTTGATCTTCGATTAAATAATCACTAAAATCTTCAAAAAAGTTAATTTTGTAAGTATCCCCTTGAATAATAAGTGCTTTTGTAGTTATCTAAAGAGTAGATACAAAAATAGAAAAAACATTTCCAAGATTATGAAGAATAGCATAGATGAGTTTCCCATAATGCTCTTTAATTCCATATTCTACAAATACAAGCACAAGTTCCTTAAACATCGATAGAAAAACTCAATGCAAGAGATGACTAGGATTTAAAGGAACAAGTTGATTTTGAAGTTGGTTGGCTCAAATCTGGTTTTGTTTACAAAACATGATTTTTAATTATTGCCAAAATTCTTATGGGCTTTCAATCTCTTGAAGGTGAAACTATAAATTGCTATCGATTCAAATCTGTATCAATCCATATGATACAAAATTTATATTATCCCATTCATCTATCTTTAATTGTTCAAAGAGGGCAACGTCTATTCCCATGATAACATAATAAAGTCCCTTACTTCTTCGTGGATCCTCCATATCATGTGTCCATAACTAGTTTGAACTAATAAGTAATCTCTCGCTTACATTGATTATATTACAATATGAATGTGAGATTATTCCAAAAGTATAAATTGACTAATCAAATAATTTTTTTTTTTTTAAATGAGTAGCTTCAAGAAAAATAGTGAAAGCAAACTCTTGATGAAAAAGTTATGGTTGTTTGAAGAAAGACATAAAAGGTAAAAATTTTAACAATCTTGAAGAATTTTCCTTAATGAGAATAAGTGATTTGCACACTAATATAAAGTTTCAAGAAAAACTTGGAACACATATTACATAATTACAAAAAAGCCATGATGTAACTAAGTTATTCCAAAACTTACATCACTTAGAAATTTATCATCACCAACATATTTTTTTTTGGGTGTTCGAGTAATTAAGATCATAAATATGTATTTATTGTTATCCATATGATAATATGGTCCCGAACCAACAGGTAACTCAGTATAGGAATAAATATATGTTATAATCAAATAAAAAACTATAGGAGTGAGAGCATATCCATGAGAAGAATATTTTGAAGAAGTGTAAGAAGATATATATATATATATATATATATATATATATATGCTTATTTTCCATAAAAATTATAATGTGTTGTTGTATTCTTACCTTTAGACTTATGTCCTTTAAAAACAATGAGAGAAATATTGGGAGTATGCGCACTTGAGAGGGTTTGGGACAATCCTTTTGGTCAGTTTTGTGAGGATTTTTCTTCTTCATATTATTTATTCCTTGATGTTGTTGACCCACAAGTATTTGTTATATGTGTCTATAATTTTGATTAATACAAGGTGGAAGAGCTTATATTGACCTTTAATATAATAATCCTAAAATGATTAAGAAGAGTCATTAAGTATTTCCTTGAAATGAATTAAGTATTCCTTTAGATTAAATAGGATTTAAAGAAACAAGAATATTTTTAGGTTGGTTGGAATAGATATTGTTTTGTATACCATATGAAACTTGGAAAAAAATAATACATTATTTTTATTTTTTTCAAGTTTCATATGGGATTTCAATCCTTGGAGATGAAACTACAAATTTCCAAATATTGAAAACCTTATCAATTTGTGTGCTGTAATATTTCTATTGTTCCATTCATCTCACTTTAATTATTCAAAGGGGGCGACTTGTATTTCCAAGGTAACATAATAAAGTCCCTTAATTATTAGTAAATCCTCCATGTGAGGTGGTTTCCATAAGTAGTTTTAATTAATAACTAATCTCTCACTTGGATTAGCAATATTATAATAGGAATGTAAGATGAATCCAAAAGTATAAATTGAAAATTTAGAGAAAGCGAGCTCGAAAAAATGAGTAGCTTCATGAAAGAAACATCGAAGATAAACTCTTGATGATTATTGATGATGAAGTTATACTTGTTTGAATAATGGTATAAAAAGTCAAAATATTAAAGATGGAGGTTGGATCACATAATGGTGGGTGGAAGATAAGGTCACTTAATTGAAAAATGTAAGTTTTTAATCTTCTCTAAATTTTCTTGTTAGAAATAAGTTACTTTATGAATTAAGTGAATCACTCTTATAAAACAAGTGAAATTCATTTTACAATAAAGTTACTTTACAACATAAGTTGTAGATGCATTTTTAAAAAGATAAGTTTAAAAAAACAATTCAACTAAACTTAAGTGAGACTTAAAATTACAATAAGTTTATTTTATAATTTAATTTTTATGCACTTTTACAAAAAAAAAAGAAGTTAAAAAAAAACTTAAAAATAAATACTTTCAAACTCAAGACCTCTATTTTCAAAAAATTACTTCCAACCAAGTGAGCTAAAATTCTACAGAAAAACTATTTTCTTTACTCATAACCTCCTCAAAGTGCACATTTATCCCTAAAACAATGTTGAAGGTGAAAGAGAGAGAGCATATGTAGATCACATAATAATTTCCTCTATATTTTTAATTAAAGTGTAGGATAAAAATCATACACATATTGGAAATAAACAACCTAGTAATATAAAAACATAATCTTATGTTAAAAAATTAATAGAGCATAAAACCAGTAAAAAATATAAAATATAAACATTATCCCTATAGATCTGAGAGAAATTATCATATTTTGGGAAAAGAGAAACCTTTATGGATGAAATGAAAAATATTTTCAATAGGAAATGAAGTTCTATTAGAGTGGCTCAATCATCCCAAATATAACTTAGAATAGACAAATTGATGTGGGAGCATTTTCCCTCCAAAATATACCTTTTTGAATAAACATAGGGGTCTAATAATTTACAAAGGAATTTGGTTCTCTAACTTGTTATTATTGTAATTTCCTATGCTTTATAGAAATTCTAGAAGGAATGCAAAGGATAGGGTTTGTTTAATTGAGTTTGGTTAAATGTTAGTGAATCTCCCTATGATTGTAAAGGTTGAGAGTTGTGATATCCAGAAGACATCCTAGAGTGATCTCTTGAGGATATTGTGGATGTGAGAGATCCTTGAAATTTTTTTGGAGTGTAAGTAGGATTTGAAACAAATTCAGGTTCGAGGCATGTGTTGTATATTTTTTAAGACTTCGAGCATTAAGATAATAATTAAGAAGTGTGCATGTAGATAAAGAGAGAGAGAGAGTGAGACTAGAGAGGCCAAGTGTGGCCAAAAGGTCGAACAAAGACCAATTAATTGTAAATCATGCCAAGGAAGGTGAGAAAGCCTTATGTAATTATGTACAGATTCATTTATAGAATCTATGTGTGTTTATCTGGTGTTTTTGTGTATCATTAGGTCGATGCGTTGAGATATTGAGTCCATATGGGATGCTGTGTGTGTTAAATGTTTCTGTAACTAGTGTTGTACAGGTTCAGATTGTAATCAATCATCGATCATCGAAGAGATCGATGATCCTAAAAGAAGACAGATTTGGTTGAGCTGTTTGGAGACATGGATGAGTAGAGGTTGAAGAATTTGCTTCGTGAAAGAGAATCATCGAGGAACAAAAACTGTTGGATCATTTCATTGATGAAAATAATTCATTGGATCCGAGGTTAGAATGACTATGTAGAAGTCTTGATATCTAGTGGTGAGAGTAAGATCTAGCCATCCATTCTAGAGCCAGATCGATGGATGATGTTCCATTGAGAGTTATAATGTTCAAGGAAGATAAAGGAAATGTGACTAATCCAATTCAAGAGATCAACGAAAATGATATATCAAAGAAAGAATCAACATTTATGATTAAATCTGGGACAAACCACCAGATCAATGATTCTCATTACAGTGGACTGCAGGACCTGAGATTTTAAGGTGTTAGAGGGCATAAAAGTTTCAAGGGCTCGATGATGAGAACCAACATTATGATGTAATAACTTCCATTTAATAAGTGACAAATGGAGACTAGGTCCCATGATACATGGTTTCTGTTGAAAACCTTTCACAATGAAGATTAGATATTGATTCCATAGATTGACGACCCTCCTCAAGACTAAGATATGTCAGGATGAGCTCATATCCCCACTCAGGAGATGATATATCGAAGAAACATCCTAGGCTAATCAAAGTTTTGTTGTGGCCCACGTCGCGAGTTGAAATATAATTAAAGGAAAATCAACGGTCCATAATGGTTCCACGATCTAGATCGACAATGATTCATCGTTGAACGATATCGTACTAGAACATATCATGACCTTTGATCACTAGCAGGATCAATGGTACAAGTAATTGTGGACCATGACCTTCAGGAGTTTTCTGTTGTTGAGGAGTGGAGTCCTGATGTCTCGGGACCTTTATACGTGGAAGTCATTCGTCGAAGAGCATATAAGAATGATCCAAATTGACACATACATCCATGAATCTTAGTCGATGGTTATAGCCATTTTTCACATGAAATGAGACAAAATTGTTGGACACACCTACCACACTTAGAGGGGGGGGGTGAATGAGTGTGGGGATCTTTTTCCCAAAACTTTCCTCATACACAAAACTCATTAGTTAGCATTCAACATTTACTCATTACCCATTGTTTTCAATTATAACCAGTTATATCTGAACATATATCAGCAACATAAATCAACAATATATAATCAACAAGTCATCACCACAAGGAACACAAAGAACACAAGATGTATGTACACTTTTCTTTTTATTACGAACTACAATCCTTGGGTTTTTTCATCAACAACTAAATAGAGTAAAACTCTACAAGAACACCATCTCTATAATGCAAGACTCAATTTACATCATCAACACCAACTTAGATGAGGAAACAATCCTCAACAAATATCAATCTGCAACATAAACAAGTGCATCAAACATGCACCAACCTGTGCCAAACATCTTGTAATCAACCTGTACCATAAACAAGTGCATCCAACCATGTACCAAGTATATACCAATAATGTGTCAACTAATAATCAACAACAACTCATCAATATGCACCAAAATCATCAAATATAGACCTCATGTGTGTGCCAACTCATCAAATGCTTGTCTCAACCATGACTAGTTTTGGATTAGTCAATAACCCTAACTTGAAATACTCATAACTTTTTACCTATAATGAATAAATATCTAAAACTGATAAGCAATGTTCTTTAGTGTGTTTTACGCAATTCCTCCAAGTGTCACTACTTGGAACCACTCAAAAATTTAGTTATAGAAAAAATGGCATAACTTGTTGAATTGTGGATTATTCTAGAGAGAGACCTTGTAGAGCATGCCCCACATAGAATATTTGTTGAATCGATCTGAAACTGTTACACAACATACTAAAGATTGTAATCTAATCAACATATTTTGTCTTAATGAATTTGGATATGTTATGATGAAGTTATGACGTTTTTACCTGAAACACCTATTTTTCACCTAAGTTTCAGGACTAGCCACAAACCCTATTTTCCACAGAGTGTAACTCCAAAAATACAATGCCCCATAAGATGAATGTTTTGTCACAGATACTGGGATATGTTTCCTTAATGTCATAGCAATTTCACGGTCTGAATCATTCTAGAAACAAAGTTATTGCGAAAATGGTGAGATGACCTGTAAATAACATACCTTAGAAAGAATTATCAAAATAATTTATCCTTCCTTGAATTCGGGTCTTCTTTTCTTCACCTTCCCTCAAGAATTTGGCTTATATATCCTTTGGTTACCTCAGACACCTATAGGTATTCAATATGCGCATTTGTGATTTAAATGAGAGAGCCTTGCCTCTTATTTATACTCTCCAAGTAGCTTCCTTAAAAACATCTTCTAGGTCACTTTGCCCACTTTCCTTATTTAAGGGTTAACCCACTTCTAATTTCTCCATTAAATTTATTATTTAAATAATTGATTTTGTATTCACTTTTTATTATAGTGCACTCATCACTTCACTTTATTATTTACCTTTAAAATCTCTTAAAGCACTTTGACTTTGTCACTTTACTTTATCATTTAAATAATATTAACCCATTTCTAGGTCATTTAACCTATTTTCCTTATTTTAGGGTTAACCACTTTCCATAAAGAGAAACTTCTCCAATACTTTATCATTTAAATATTCCTTCTTGATTTTGTCACCTTACTTTATCATTTCTTGATTTTGTCACTTCTCTTTATTATTTAAATAATCCACCTTGACTTTGTCACTTTACTTTATCATTTAAATAATGATTTCTTCTTTTAGGTCACTTTGAATTCTTTGACGTTGGGGGCTTCAAGCCTTCATGTGGGGTCCCTCATCTTCGTAAGGCCATAACTCTCAAACCATGAGGATTTATGTGACATTCCACATACCACCGGAAATGGCATGACAAGAACTATCCATCTAGGATAGTTTCACCAATAATTTCCCTGATCTTCATCTCATTATTCCACATACAAGCATGGGTCCTCACACCATTCGTCTAGGATAAATCAATCTGCAAAGCGTCTTCCCGTGAGGGCTTTCACCATAAGGGGACCACTTTGGAGTTCATCCATTTGTGCACCTTATCAATCATGATAAGACATAATGAGAGCATGGGTCCTCCAACCATTCTTTTAGGATAACTCATCCACAAAGCATATTCCTATTAGGGCTTTGAGAATAATGGGACCTCTTTGGAGTTCATCAATTTGTGCACCTTATCAATCATGATAAGACAATAATGATTCATCTATACACTTTTCCAACAATGCATCATATACCGATGAAACCGCATCGATCCATATTCATCATGTATCAATGACAGCTCATTGATCCATCTTCATCATATCAATGACAACTCATTGATCCATATTCATATATGCATTCTCATAAAAGAAAATACATATTACATTACATCAATCATAAATCAATCAATCCTTTGGCATCAATCAATCACTTGACATTAATCAATCAAACCATTGGAATCAATGATAGGATGATCCAACAATATCCCCCTTTGGCATTGATGGCAATACCAATACTGATGTAAACACCAATTACCAATTATTAATGTTAACATGTAGATAAGGCATGCTCTACATCAATATTCAATGTGACTATCTCTCCCAATAAATAATCATCAATCACATCAATGTGGCTATCTCCCCCCCTTTGACATCAATGGAAAAGGGCCATTTTCCTCTTGGGGATGCTCCCCCTGCTTGAACTTTCCTTAGGGCTTCTCCCCCTCTCTGAGTTCCTTTGATCTTCCTCTGAATAATCTCTCGCATTTTTAACAAGGGATATCACTCTGATGTAATGTTGAAAACACATCGAACATACTCCCCCTGTGACCATCCCTCCTCCTGAAATTATGCCTATGTGCTCTTTCTTTAAATATACGACTCTTTTCTAGGTATGCATATGATAAATATCTCCTCCTAGAATCATGGGAAGAAGAATGAATCCCCCTATGGGTATGTCTCCCCTATCTTCTCTGTGAGATGAACAATGTGCTACCATATAACGATCCTTGGACCTGTTCATGCATCAAACTCATGCTATACCAAGCATCATGAATAAAATATATGTCAACAATCAAATAAAGAATCATGAGCAAAATAGCACATCCTCTACAAAAATGTGTGCTCATCATGCATAAGACATATGTACATCAACCATGTACATAAACATCATGCAATGTGCCAAAGGATATCATCCATGGAATGTATCAATCAAATGCCTCTATCAATATGCCAACATGTGCATCTACCAATATGCCAACCATGTGCATCTACCGATATGCCAACCATGTGCATCTACCAATATGTCAACCATGTGAATCTAACGATATGCCAACCATGTGCATCTACCAATATGTCAACCATGTGCATCTACCAATATGTCAACCATGTATCATATCACTCATGATATGTCTCCATCATGAGCCAAGTGCCACAATCATGTATCTTAAACAAATACCAATTGTTGTTGTTGATCAAGTAGTACCAATGGTGTAGTATCATCAAACACATGCCATCTATGAGTGTACCAAACATGTATCAATTATAGATCAATTTATGAATCATCAATGATGTACAACATGATCACCTCATCAACTCACCAACCACATGTCCCAATGTGTAGCCTATCCATATGATAAATGCATGCATCAAGCTTTCCAACAAGTAAGCTTCCAATACATCATCAAGATATATCACATAACCAAGTTGTCATAACTTCACTATCATAACCAACATTGTTCTTCAACAGAAAATGCATTAGTCCATACTCATGGGTTAGTGCCATGCACCCAAGATTTTATTTTACATCATTACCTTACATAATCCAATATAGAATCATGAAAACCTGTAGCAAACAATGTCAGAACCTACAATAAACCATGTCAAACCATGCATCACAGAGTTATACCATCACATCAAACTACAATCCCTATGCATAGACCTTTTCCTTAGGCTTCACCACATATACGCGGCCTACTGCACAAACATCTCACATATGTACGTGAACTATACAAGGTCAGCCTGCATATGTAGACGATTGATACCACTATTACCTGCGTATACCTCATTAGATGACATTTTTGAACTTCCCTTCATTCTTTCATTCTGTTTTGGTTGCTCTGTCTTCTTCACCCACTTCTGTAGATTTCCCTGCTCCTCAGAACTTGAGCTTTGAGCATCCATCTTTTCAAATATGTCTCCCTTCCTTACCTCATTCCTTCTTCTAGCCATGCTATGTGAAGTCCTCATCATGGAATTTTGTTTTTTGTTCCATCACTCCTGGGATTTGTGGCCAAATCCACTACAACTGTAGCATCTCATGGTGTTACAGTGAACATCAACGTATCCCACTTGATAACATATCCAACACATTATGGTGTTATAAAATCTTCCATTATATCTTCTTTCATAAGATATACATTAAAAATCTTTGTGACCATATTCATTAAATGAATAACAATGCCTATAAAAAATACTTTCATACCTTTACTTTGGTGTCCCAAAGATAGCTTCTTGATGTCTTCCTTTCTTTGTTCTTTTGAAATTTTCCCTACCTTGTGTAGATGGTTGCTTTGCAACATTGTCTTCCTTCTTTTATGGACTTACCTCATGCTTCTTCCAGGTGCTTGCTTCAACATGTGTATCTTCTTCTTTGTATCCAAGACTTGATTTATCATATCGTGATCTTTGACTTTTCAAGATCTCATTCAATATTTTTGAGCTATTCAAAAATTTATTTGACTTCTCCACTTTCTTTCTAAGATCAACAATTTCAGCTTCTAAATTATTACATGACTCTTCCTTTTCATTAGTTTGATTCTTCAAAATTTCTTCTACCCTTTTGTCTTATTCAATTTGGGTCTTGAGATGAATAATAGTTTGAAAACTTTTGGTAATCTCATCATCTACCTTCATATATTCTTTTTCATTCTTTAGTCTTGTGATCTCTTCTTCCTTTTCTTCCAATTTAGTCTTATTGATCTCTTCTTGTTCTTTGAGCATTCCCTTTAACTTCAAGATGTGCCTTTGACTCCTCCTAAGAAAATTCTTAGTGTTATCCGAAAGATAGTTATAGAGTGTATAAAAATGATCACTTTTGTATCTATATAAACCCTCATCAACTTCCTTTTCAATTTCTAATAGATCTTCTTTCCATGGGAAAACTACCATCAAACTTTACAAAAACTATTTCTAGATCATCTTTTTCACTTGAGAAAAATTCAACATCATTACATTTTGAATCATTGCAATCAAGAGTCTTTGGAGATTCTATATATTCATTTGAAATACTTTTGGGATCTTTGTTTGTGCTATCTTCACTTGAAATTTTTTCAAGATCAAATTTAGAAATAATACAATCAAGGGCTTTTGAGGATTCGTTACCTTTGATAATATTGATGGAGTGGTCTTCAATATATTCCTTCTCCTTCTTGCTTTGATATGTCTCCTCTAGCTTTAGCCATAGATCCTTCGTGGAAGTAAATTGTTCCATCCTTTCTTTGATAGGGCTTGAGAGTCCACTAAGAATGGTCTTGAGAGCCAATGCATCATTCTTCTTTCCTTCCCTTTGAGCTGCAAACTTTGACTTGTTCTTCAATGGAATGGATCCACCAATGGTTGCCTTCCAAATAGCTTCTCCCATTGTCTTCAAATACACTCTCATATCTATTCTCCAAGTAGAATAGTTTTCCTCATCAAGGATTGGTATTTCATCATCCATTTGTGTGTCTATGGATCTCCTTCAAGCTTGTTAATTTTTGTAGTGAAGGCCCTCTCTGATACCGATTGTTGGACACACCTACCAAACTTATAAGGGGGTGGGTAAATGAGTGTGCGGATCTTTTTCCCAAAACTTCCCTCTTACACAAAACTCATTAGTTAGCATTCAAAATTTACTCATTACCCATTGCTGTCATTTCTAACCAATTAGATGTGAACATATATCAGAAACATAAATTAGTAATATATCATCAACAAGTCATCACCACAAGGAACACAAAGAACACACGATGTATGTACAATTTTCTTTTTATTATGGACTACAATCCTTGGGGTTTTTCAACAACAACTAAATAGAGTACAACTCTACAAGAGCACCAACTCTATAATGCAAGAATTATCTTACATCCTCAAAACCAACTGAGTTGAGGCAACAATCCTCAACAGATATCAATCTACAACATAGATAAGTGCATCAACCATGCACCAACCTGTGCCAAACAACCTGTAATCAACCTGTACCATAAACAAGTGCATTCAATCATGTACCACGTGTATACCAATAATGTATCAACTAGTAATAAACAATGGCTCATCAATATGTACCAACATCATCAACTATACACCTCATGTATGTGCCAACACATCAACTTCTTGTCTCAACCATGACTAGTTTTGGATTAGTTAACAAACCTAACTTGAAATACTCATAACTTTGTACCTGTAATGAATAAATATATGAAACTGATACACAATGTTCTTAAGTGTGTTTTATGAAATTCATCCAGGTTTCACTACTTGGAACCTCTCATAAAATTAGTTATAGAAAAAATGGCATACCTTGTTGAATTTTCGCTTATTCTAGAGAGAGACCTTGTAGAGTGTGCCCCACACATTTTTTTTTTGAATCGATATGAAACAGTTAGAAACCATACTAAATACAGTACTATAACCAACACATTTTGTCTTACTGAATTTGGATCTGTTATGAAGAATTTATGACATTTTTACCCGAAACACCTGTTTTTGACTAGTTTCAGAACTAACCACAAACCTTATTTTCCACAGAGTGTAACTCCAAAAATATAATGAACCAAAAGATGAAAATTTTAAAATAGTTACTTGGATATGTTTCCAAAATGGAATAGAAATTTCACGGTCTAAATCGTTCTAGAAAAAACTTTATTGCGAAAATGGTGAGATGACCTGTAACTAACATACCTTAGAAAGCATCATCAAAAGAATTTATCCTTCCTTGAATTATGGCCTTCTTTTCTTCACCTTCCCTCAGAAATTCGGCTTAGATATCCTTTGGTTACCTCAGACACCTATAGGTATTCAATATGATCAAGTGTTATTTAAATGAGAGAGCCTTGCCTCTTATTTATACTATCCATGTAGATTCCTTAAAAACATCTTCCAGGTCACTTTGCCCACTTTCCTTATTTTAGGGTTAACCCACTTCTAATTTATCCATTAAATTTATTATTTAAATAATTGATTTTATATTCACTTTGAATTATAGTGCACTCATCACTTCACTTTATTATTTACCTTTAAAAACTCTTAAAGCACTTTGACTTTGTCACTTTACTTTATCATTTAAATAATATTAACCCATTTCTAAGTCACTTAACCTATTTTCCTTATTTTAGGGTTAACCACTTTCCATAAATATAAAGTTATCCAATACTTTATCATTTAAATATTCCTTCTTGATTTTTTCACCTTACTTTATCATTTCTTGATTTTGTCACTTCTCTTTATTATTTAAATAATCCACCTTGACTTTGTCACTTTACTTTATCATTTAAATAATGATTTCTTTTTTTAGGTCATTTTGACTTCTTTCACCTTGGCGGCTTCAAGCCTTCATGTGGGGGTCATTCATCTTCGTAACACCATAACTCTCAAACCATGAGGAGTTATGTGACATTCCACACACCACTGGAAATGGAATGACAAGAACTATCCATATAGGATAGTTTCACCAACAATTTTCTTGATCTTCATCTCATTATTCCACATATAAGTATGGTTCCTCCAACCATTCTTCTAGGATAACTGAATCCACAAAGCATATTCCCATGAGGGATTTCACCATAAGGGGACCACTTTTGAGTTCATGCATTTGTGCACTTTATCAATCATGATAAGAAAATAATGAGAGCATGGGTCCTCCAACCATTCTTTTAGGATAACGCAAGCCGCAAAGCATCTTCCCATGAGGGATTTCACCATAAGGGGGCGACTTTGGAGTTCATCCATTTGTGCAACTTATCAATAATGATAAGACAATAACGATTCATCAATACATTTTTCCAACAATGCATAATATACCAATGAAACCACATCGATCCATCTTCATCATGTATCAATGACAACTAATTGATGAATCTTCATCATATCAATGAAAACTCATTGATCCATCTTCATCTATACATTCTCATAAAGGAAAATACATATTACATTACATCAATCATCAATCAACCAATCCTTTCGCATCAATCAATCACTTGACATCAATTAATGACATCAATCAATCAAACCATTGGCATCAATGAAAACATGATCCAACAATGATGTTAGCTCTAAGGTTTAAGTGCTTAAGAGAATGCGCACCATATCAAAACATATGTTCACGTGGAAAAGAAAAGGCTTAGGTTCATTTAAGTGAAGAACTTGGTTTTAAGCACATGGTTCTAATAGTTAGTCATGAGGAGGTTAAGCGCTCATATTTGAGCATTGTAGATAAGCAAAGGTAGATATTGGTGTGAGAAAAGAGTATTACATACTCTATAATAAAGGATTTTGGGCCCATATAACAAAGTCGAGAGTATCTCGAGTATTTAATTTACATCATCACCTATGGGGAACATACCTCGTGGGTCGCTATCAATTGGTATCTGAGAAAGTAAATGCTCTTTGGAGTTTGGTTAAGGGTACATAGAAAGAGACAAATTTTAGTAGAAGAGAACCTGAATAGAATTGTGTAGACATGAATAAAAAGGAATTGAATTTCCATAAGTGAATTGATGTATGTTTGAGACCATCCCATCTAAGAAGTAGAATTAGAAGAGATGTTGAATATATCATAACATATCTTGCAGTTATTGCTCATATATTTTGATGTGTTAAATCTAGTAATTACATATTTTGTTTCCAGGTAGCAGCAGAAGGAATGGTAGCTACCATTGCAACGAGTAGAGTTATGATTGAGGAAGAGGAATAAAGTGAATTTATCAAGTGAAGAATCTTGTGGAAAACCCTTACAACAAAGGATGTTGTAAATAATTGCAACATAGACAATTGGAAGTGAGGAGGACAAGTGAATTTATCAAAGAACGGTGAGCAGGTGTAGAAGTCAGATAAGAGAAATAGTGATGAGGAGGTTCCAGAGGAGAGAACCAAAATAATACAAGGAGTTCAGGCTCAGGAAAATCTTGATAAGGTATTGAGTGGAAAGATGCAGAGACTTTTTACAGAGAAGGCTTGATTTAGCTCACAGTGAACTAGGAGAAGATGGAAAGGGAGAAGATGAAGATAACTATTGATGGTCATGAAAAAGGTTCAAATAAAAGTCATGACAAGAGGAGAGATGATGCCAAAGAAGTTGGTAGAAAGATGAACCAAGAGGATTTTGATAGAGAATTTACTAAGGTAAAGGAAATGATCAATATAATTTTGAAGTTTCTACAGGAAATAAATGAATACTAGAAATGGGATTGGAATGTGAATAAGAAGATTAAGTGTTAGTATATGAAAAAATTCATGCACATTTTGAATTCTTCATTGAAGGAAAATAAACTCATAGTCGTTGAGTTTAGACACATGACAATTATGCAAGAAGGAGTTCACTTTTTTAAACTAGAGAAAGGATCATTCCTTGGAAAGGATGATGATGGATATGATGAAGGGATACATGTTGAGAGTCTGACATGTCAAGAAAGTTCATAACCTCGTGTGGGGATGATGTCAAAATAATTAAATGAGACCATGGAATTTTATGTTTCTAAAACTAATGATTTGTGTGTGTTTACAAGTTGCGCAAAGGATGAAGTAGGATTATCATATCGAACTGTCATAAAGATTTTTGAAGGGACATATATGAATTCTAAATACATTGAACAAAATCATAATTTTTTTATGGAGAAAGATGAGATATTGTTATCTCACAAAAATAGTCACATGGAAGACTATACAAAAATAATAAATGAGTAAGAAGATGATGACAATATTATGAAGTGCTCATACCATCACAAGGAGATGATGCCAGATGAGACCCAATAGTATCATGTATTTGAAATTAATCATTGGTGTGTGTATGCAAGTTCTGAATACAACCACAAAGAAAATTAAGGAATTTAAAAGAAGAATTCAAAGATAATGTTGAGATATTATGATGAACAACTAAGGATACTAGAAGTGTGGTTGATCAATCTAAGGATTGATGAATGTTGCATATTTGTTCCAGGAAAAAATTCTTCAATGATACCTAATATAGAGGAAGGATTCGAGGCATAAAGAGGAGAATAATAATTATTACTTTTTCAAACTAATTCTTTATCTGAGTATGTTAATTCTAGAAAACGAGAGCATGCAAAGTTGTCTAAAGGAAATGGAAATGAGGAAAAGAATAAACTATAGGTTGCAGTTGCATAATTTAATGAGTATTCCCATGGACCTAAGGACATCAAGGAAAACAAAAAGGAGCTTATTGTTGCAACAATATGTATGGGGGAAAAGGATGAAGAAATGGTGGCAAGAGAGATACACATTATCACTACAGAAGTGCAACAACAATTTTGCAGCAATACCATGGAACAACAAAAGGAAAGATTGGACATTGAAGTATATTATTTATGGAAGTTGACGATGAAGAATTCCATATGGGGATACCATGAAATGGGAAATGAATTCAACGAAAAATTGAAGTTGGTTGAAAGAGATTATGTCAGGAAGCTAATTGGTAAGTATGGCATCCAACAGTATGAGAAACAACAGAAAAAAAGTTGGGATCTTGGAAGATGGACAATAGAAGTGGAGTACATATGCAACAATGCATATGGACAACATCAACAGAGGATGAGAGGAGCACTTCAATTGAACACACATGATCATGAGATCATGCAAATTTTAACCATGGAAGTCTGATGCAAGAGCATTTTTGCATCCAAAATCAACCTTTTTGAACATACCTAGGGGATCTATGAATTTACCAAGGGAGTTGGCTCCATAACTTGTTATAATTTTAATTTCCTATGTTTTATTGAAATTGTAGAAGGAATGCATATGATAGGGTTTGTTTAATTGAGTTTTGTTAAATGTAAGTGAATATTCCTATGATTGCATATCTTGAGAGTTGTGAGGTTTAGAAGAGATCCTATAGTGATCTCTTGAGGATATTGTGGATCTGAGAGATGGTTGGAAAGTTTGTGGAGTGTAAGTAGGATCTGAAATGAATACGAGATTCATCCCTGTGTTGTATACTTTGTAATACTTTGAACATTAAGAGATTAATTAAGAAGTGTTCATGTAGAGACAGAGATATAGAGTGTGATTAGAGAGGCCAAGTGTGGCCAAAATGTCAAACAAAGGCCAATTCATTGTAAATCAAGCCAAGGAAGGTGAGAAGGCCTTATGTAATTATGTATAGATTCATTTATAGAATATTTGTGTGTTTATTTGGTTTTTTTGTATATCATTGGGGTGATGTACTTAACTATTGAATCCATATAGCATCTTTTGTGTGTTAAAATGTTCTCTAACCAGTTTGGTACAGGTTTAGATCTTAATAGATCATTCATTATCTAAGAGATCGATGATCCTAATCGAACACAGATTAGGTTTAGTTTTTTAGATTCGTGGATGAATATAGGTCAAATATTGTTCTGTGTGCAAGGTAACCATCGATGAAGAACAACCGTCAGATCATTTCATTCATGAATATAAGCCATTGGATTAGAGGTTAGAATGACTATGTAGAAGTCCTGATATTCGGTGGTGAGAGTAACATCTAGCCATCCATTCCAGAGCTAGATCGATGGACGACAGTGCATTGGGAGTTAGAAGGTTCAAGAAAGATAAATAAAAGGAGACTAATACACTTCAAGAGATTAAAAACAATGATAGAATGAGGAAGGAATAAACGACTCATATTAGATCTGGGACAAGCCACCAAATCAATGGTTCTGATTAGGGAGAACCATGGGAACCAAAGGTTTTAAGGTGTTATAGGGTGTAAAATTTCCAAGTTCCTGATGATGAGAAATGTCATGCTGACGTAAGAAATTCCATTTAGGAAGTGACACGTGGAGACTAGGTCCCATGGTACATGGTTTCTGTGGAAAAAAAATTGACGACAAAGATTAGATCTTGAGTCCATAGATCAATGTCCCTCTTTGAGACCTGAGATAGGTTAGGATGATGTCAAAGCCTCACTGAGGATATGACACATGAAAGAAAGGTTCCAGACTGATCAAAGTTCCGTGGTGGCCCACGTCATTGGTTTAAATATGATTAATGGAGAATCAATGGTCCATATTGGATATGTTATCAAGATTAATGATGATCCATCATTGAAAGATATCATAGAGGAAGATATAGTGACCGTTGATCACCAACAATATCAATGGTCAAGGTCATTTCAAAATGTGGCCTTCGACAGTTTTGGATTGTTGAGAAGGCATGGGGCCCCGACATCCTCAGACCTCTATACGTGGCATCCATATGACAAAGAGAATAGATTAACGATCTAGTTTGAAAACATAATCACATGAAATGAGAGCGTTACAATTTAGAACTAATGTTTAAGTGCTTAAGGGAATAAGCACCAGATAACAACATATGGTCATGTGGACAAGAAAGGGATTAGAGTCAGACTAGAGAATCACTTGGGTTTAGTTCTAGCAATTTGTTAGGAGGAGGATAAGTGCCCAGATTTGAGCATTATAGATAAGCATCAGTAGAGACTAGTGTGAGAAAAAAGTATTCCATACTTTGTAACAAGATTTTTCCCTTATAACAAAGTTGAGAGAAAATCGAGTATTGAAGTTGCATCAGAGTCTACTTATAACTCTGCACCTATGGGAAGATGACTTAGTGGTTCGCTATCACAAATCAACCAATACAATCTCAAAAACCTACAAAAAAAACTATATTTCTAGCTTGAAATAACACTAAATGAATATCTTGATCAACAAAGGAGGACACCTTTAAAAATGTATTTCCAATATCTCAATACAAACCCACACCCACATAGATAAAATGTCAATACACCAATGTTTACATGGTTAAAACCATCAATGATGGAAATAGTAAATGGCTCTAGCCAACGTAGCCACTTAAGGGAATATATTAGAAAAAATATAGTAAATTACATCAACATATATCACAATTGATTATCATCAAATAAGGATCCAAGCAACTTAAATAGATATCATGGACCAATTAGTTATTAAGCCATGGATCAAGTGATAAAAATGTTGAGGAGATGGAAAATTGTGAGTTAAATTTAAGTTTAGAATATCTTTACGGACATCAGATTAGTTAGTTGTCAATGAAAACTATAGAAACACACTTTACCTAAAAGACACATTGGAATATTGAATTTTATCAAACTCCTAGGTGTGTAAATGTCCTAAGACTCCTTGGTCAACATTTTTCCATTGAGAGATTCATTTTCACAATGCTTCAATGGCCCTTTTCATATTTACACTTTGTTCATAATTATCCATTAATACTTAGTCATTTATTCAATATTGGTTAGGTTGTTTCCCAACCAACTCTTAATGTTTTTCCATTTCAGGAAACACCTAAAAAATGGTGCAAATTCATTGACGAATAACAAAATAATTAACATATCTTCCTTACCTAGGTGGTTTCCATCCAACTCATTTTTAGTTTTACTGATTCATTCTTATTTGGAAACTTACCATGTCCACTTGGAATTGGTTCAAATATTTGTTGGACTTGGAGTGATTGGGGTAATATCACTCATGAAAATAATATCATCGATTGAAAAACCTCTCAACTAGGAAGTTTTTACTCGACTAATGTGAAACTTCTCATCTAATGTTTCCAACTTAGTTTAACCATTCATGTACAACTTCTTTATATTATAAGTCACTAACCATCCAAATATTAACCTTTCTTCCTGATTTTCTTTAAACTATCATACAAGAGTATTAGTTACAATTTTGAGAATAACACTTCATTAACTTGATTGCATGAAACCTCTTCACATATGATTGACATTTTTTTACTGGGAGGTGGCGCATAATTAGTTCTCATTCAAACTTTTGTTCTCTTCTATTTGGTACTTAATGAATTGCTTAGTCTACAACACCATCGTAATTTATAGAGAAAATGCCCTATTATCTATTATATAAATTTGTGTGGAATAATAATTCATTGTTGTATCATGATTACCTATATTTATTTAATAATTATAGACTCAAACAAAAGGTCATTTTGGAAATACACGCTTCTCCTATAGAAGGACATTGAGGATTCCTGAAAGATTACCAAGAGATCAAGAAATATTTTTTCTAGTAAGGTATTAAAGCTGGTGTACATTTGTGGCTGAATGTTTGGTTTTTCAACATAATAAAGGAGAGAAAATGAACATCCCAAGTCTCCTACAACCATTAGACATACCAAGTCAATGTTGGGTAGAGGTTTGAATGGATTTTATTACAGGTCTACATAAGTTTGAAGGAAACAATGTCTACATCGTAGTGGTGGATCAACTCACAAAGTATGCACATTTTTTTTCTCTTTCTCATCCTTATAAAGAAAGTACAATATATAAAACATTCATGGAAACAATTTAGAATCTACATAGAATCCTTGGGATTACTTATAAGTCATAGATATCCAATTTTCACTAATAATTTTTGTATTGAATTATTTTCTTGTTTGGGTACTCAATTGGCTCAAAGCTCCCCTTTCCATCCTCAATCTCATGGGGAAACTGATATTATGAATAAATATCTAAAACAATATATTTTTTGCATTGCATATGAGAAATGGGCACAATGGGTGAAGTGGTTGTCCTTGGAAGAATTGTGGTACAACACGTCCTTCCATAATTCATAGAAAATGTCCCCATTTATGGCGCTCTATGGGTATCATCGTCCATCCATCAAATCATCCTTGAGAGGAAAAGTGAAGGTCCAAATAATGGAGGACCACATAGAGTAGCAACAACAGGTTATGCAACTATTGAAGGGAAAATTGGATATAGCACAAAATAGGATGAAACAATAGGAACATCAACAATGTAGTGAGAGGGTATTTTAAGTGAGGGATTGGGGGTTTGTCAGACTACAACCATATAATAAAATGTCCCTTAAGCAAGAAAAAATAGGACAATAAATTAACACCCAAGTACTATGGTCCCTATAAGGCGCTATAGAGAATTGGAAGTATGGACTACAATTTGAGTTTCCTCCATCTTCATGTGTACATCAAGTCTTTAATTTTTTTTTCTTAAAGAAGGTAATCAGTGATAAGATCCTAATTCAAATTGTTTCACCAAATATTAATGAATAAGGGAAAATCATACTAGAAATAGAAACAATCCTTGAGACAAGGATCAAGAAGCCATGAGATCGAGTAATTATGAAGTATGTGATCAAGTGTAAGAACCTACGAGTAGAAGAGGTCATACAGACAGGGATGATTTTAAGGATGGAATTTTATTTTGAATTGTAGAAACCTTGGAGAATATTTCTAATCATTCATATGCCAACTATAAATCTTTGGCGATATTTTTGTAAAAATATTCAAATTTCTAAGGATTTTATATAGTTTGTATAAAAATTTTGCGACTTTTGAGGTAAAATAATTTTATCCTATAGAATTTGGGCGAATCATTTTTAGAATGGTGAATCTTTGTTTTGGAAAAACCATGGAAAATTATCCCATGAACGAAATTTATCCCCTAAAATCATCCTTCGATACGGAAAGATTATGTGTTCATGTAGAAACATCCAGAACTAATAAAGTATTGAGGGGAACACTTTAGTGAAGGGGAGGGGCATGTTAATCCATAGATATTGAGTTATTACATTTTTATTGTTGTATTAGTTTTGTAATTATTGGTTGTCTAGACCCTTTAATTATAATTGTAACCTTTGTCCCTTACATATACCAAGGATGCCTAGTTTTATGAGCGTCTTATTAGGTAAATTTCTTATATTCTAAAAGGAGGTTTCCTGAGTGAAGAGGCTTCTCATTCATTCTTCTCTCTCATTCTCAAGGAATCGAGTTACTTCTCCTTTTGTAAAAGGAGTTTTCCTCGTGAAGATGCTTCTCATTCATTATTCTCTCTTATAATCAAGGCATTGAGTTACTTCTCTTTTTGTTTTTATGTTATCTACGCGTTTTGATGCATAAAATTATCTAAAACAATATTATTGTTGTCGATGGACAATCTAGTCAACCTATACAGTATGGGAATGAAATCACATTTGATTTAAAACTCTGTGATAGAAATACGTGATAAACATTTGTTTATTTATCTAGGTTTTTCTATATTCATCTACAAGAATTATGTAATATGTTGAACCTTTTCAAGAGAAAGGAAGAGTACGAAGTGCATGTGTCTCTAGAAAAATCATGGTTATAGGAATAGCTATTTCAATACTGCACTTGTAGGATGTTTTGAGAAGATAATATCAAAATTTTGAAAATAGTCGTCTCATCCCTTTATCAAAACAATCATATGGACATACAAAATGTTTTTTCTCACGTGATTTATCATTTTGTGATATTGTTAATTATTCTTACAATTCCATGAAATCTTTATGATATTATGTAAAATTAATTTACTTATTTTGATGGCCTATACTAAATAGGCACATATACTTAAAGGCATATACAACATGTCAATCAAATCAGATTTGATTAAATATTGTTTGATAGACATATAAGTGATGAATTTTTTTTTGTTTATCTATGCTTTACTATATTCATATGTACAAATTCAATAATATGTTGAAATTTTTGTAAAGAAAGTAAGTGTATGAAGTCTATGTTAGTATAGTAGTCATCGTTGCATGGGTGGCTATTCAACTCTTGCAATTGTAGGATATTTTCAAAAGGCATATCAAAATTCTAAAAACATTTTTTTTTCTTTTGTGAATCCAACCATGGGCATGGACATAAAAACAAAATTTTGAATCCAACCATGTACATTAAAAAAAATTCTAAAAATATTTCGTTGATCCCTTTGTGAATTCAACCATGTCCATGGAACTAAAAAAATTTGTTGTTAGTTGATTTATCGTTATGATTTTCATCCTTGGAATTGGCAAGTTGTTGAATATGTCAACGAATTTCCCAGATTTAGTAAATATGAGTAGATTTAGTGGAGTTTTTTTTGTGGTAGTTTGTTCAACCAAATCTGCCAATTTGGTATGAACACACAAGTTTAGAATTAGTTATGTAACTAATCTAATTCTTTTCATTATTGATGTAATCCCATAGAGCATAAAGGGGAATAGAGGAAATGGTGTAATCAGAGGTGTGTGAGATGAGTGTGAACCTATTGTAATCTCCTTGATCTGAATAATAAGACAACTGATACCTATGCTTGGTGAATGAAGCCCAACGTTTAGGTGAACCACGTAAATTGATGTGTTTCTTGTCTACATTCTTATTGATTATCTTATGTTAATTTGTCTTTCCACATATGAAAATATAACAAGTGGTATCAGAGTACGTTTGAAGAGAAGAAAGTAGATGGCACGTCAATCTCCAAATTTTCGTAGGTCTCTCCTCTAGAAGGTCACGACGACCTCTAGAAGGTCTCTCCAAATTTCCGTAGCCTAGACGCATCGGAAAGTGCGGCGACTTTTCGACATTTCCGCACCCTTGATGCATTGGGTGGTGCGGCAGCTCCACAGTTAATTTTTTGCATTTCCGCAAGCCAACCACACGGGAGGTGCGGCGGCTCCCAAATGTACTCAGACTACTCACTTGGGAGGTGCGGTGACTTTTTCAAACAAATTTTTTTATGAAGCGTATTTTTTGGAGTGAAGAATATTCACTTATGGTAATTTTTTGAAAAAGGTTCGTGTAAGTTTGAATTTTAAACTTTGACGTGAGGTAAATGTTTAAAACATTCAAAAAGGGGTGGAGGAGTTAAAATAAATGTTAATATTTTATTAAAAGGTTTTTTTTTTAAAGGTGAAGTATAGATTTTCATTTTTTAATAAAAGAAGAGGAAAAAAGAAAGGTTAGTAAAATGATTTTTTATTAAATCTTTTATTAATCCTTGTTAATATTAAACCATTATTTTTTCACATCAATTTTCGAAGAGTCTTGGTTATTACGAGGAGTGGTGTTTTTTTTTTTGGGAATGTTTCCTCTAACAAAAAATATGCAGAGTGCTAAGTTTGAAATTAAGATATGCAATAGTAAGAACAATTTATTTCGAGATCTCGAAGGTTAAGATGCACGATCTGCTCGTGCAACAAGGTGTGGTGAAGGCGGTTTTGGGAAAAGCAAAGCAACCCGTGTCCATAACAGATGAAGACTGGGATGAGATGGATGCGAGAGAACTGAGTGCCATATGCCTATGTTTGCCCAACGACGTTCTATTTAATATTGTCTCGGAGAAGATAACAATCGGTTTATGGATGAAGCTGGAAAGCCTATACATGACGAAATCCTTGACAAACAGGATCTTTCTGAAAAGGCAATTGTACAATTTGTGCATGAAGGAAGGTATGAAGATAACTGATCATTTGAATACATTTAATACTCTCTTATTTCAATTGACTAGCATGGGAGTGAAATTTGAATCTGAAGATAAGGCAATTACATTATTGTGTTCTTTACCCGCGTCATGGGATCACTTTGTTACCTCTATTAGTTTTAGTTCAACAGAAAGTATTGAGTTTAATGATACGATTGAAGCTTTATTGTCTAAGGAAATGAGGAAGAAATCCAATCTAGAAAACTCTACATCTGAGGCGATGGTTATCAGAGGTATACATAAAGAAAGAGGACACAGTCAGAGGGATTTCTCTTGGTGAAATTTGAAGGGCAGAAAGAGAAAGCTTAAGTGTTGGTTTTGTGGAAAATCTGGACACTTGAAGAAGGACTGTTGGAAGCAACAACAAGCCTCCAATGAAAACCCTCCAAAATATATGAAGGAAGAAAACGCAACTGAAACAGGTTCAACAATAGGTTCAGGTACGGTTGATGAAGTTTTATCAATTAGTATTGGTTCACGTCATGATCAATAGTTGTTATTAGATTCTAGTCCTTCAAACCACATGTGTCTTCACAAACACTGGTTTATTACTTATCAGTCTATAGATGATGGAGTAGTTTACATGGGAAATGATATTTCATCTAAAGTTGTGGGAATTGGTCGCATTCGAATTAAGATGTTTGATGGAACTGTTAAAATACTAACTGATGTAAGACATATACCTGAGCTTAGGAAGAACCTAATCTCTTTAGGAGTCTTAGGCACAGGAGGTTACAAGACTATTGTTCAAGGTGAAGTTATGAAGTTTTATAAAGGAATTCTACTGGTTATGAAAGAAAAGAAGGTTGGTAACGTGTTTTGTTAGGAGGGAGGACTAAATCAGATCATGCGACAGTGATATCTGAGAATAGCAATGATTTTGTTCTACTGTGGCATCAACGGTTGGGTCATATGAGAGAACAAGTATTAAAGGTAATATCTGATCGCAAGTTACTTCCTAGTCTAAAGTCTTTAAAGTTAGATTTTTGCAAGAACTGTATTTATGGAAAACAAAGTAAGCATAAATTTAAAACCGAAAGACATACCAGTAAGGGAATTCTTGACTATATCCATTCTAATGTTTGGGGACCATCCCGTACTATTTCATATGGATGATCATCATATTTTGTAACTTTTATAGATTATTTCTCTAGCAAGGTGTGCATCTATATGTTAAAGAGTAAGGATGATGTATTTACATTTTTCAAGTAGTTTACAGCTTTAATGGAAAAGAGCACTGGTAGATCCATTAAATGTTTAAGAACTAATAATGGTGGTGAATTTACATCAATGGAGTTTGAGAATTATTGCAAGGAATTTGGGATCGATAGGCATAAAACCACTTTCTATACTCCTCAGCAAAATGGAGTTGTTGAATGCATGAACACGACTCTTCTAGAGAGAGCAAGGAGTATGTTGAGTAACGCCAAATTGCAGCAGGAATTGTGGGTAGAAGTTGTATCTACAACTTGTTATCTGGTGAATCGATCACCATCAACATCAATAGAATGCAAAATTCCCGAGGAGGTATGGACAGGTCAACCTTGTAATTATTCTAATATTAAATTTTTTGGTTGTGATGCCTATGCTCTAATTCTGAAACATCAGCGTTGTAAATTAGATCCAAAATAAAAAAGGATTATCTTTGTTGGATATGGTGATGGTATTAAGGGGTACAGGTTGTGGGATCCTACTGATCCGGATTTTATGAGCGGAACAAAATGAATACAGATTATTAACAGGTTCTTAACAAAAAAATAACAGAGATACAATAAAACTAGTTTTCTATTCAATAACAAAATAAAATGAAACTGTAAAATGCAGTGGAAACAAGCTTGCTAGAATGGTGGCGGCTTATCTCTGAGAAGAGATGTGATGGTTGCACGCATTCGCAAGAAGAAAATTACAATGAGGCTCGGAAGGATTTTTTACAATAAACAAGAATAACAAAAACCCTAGACATCCAAAAACCTAACCCTAGGAGATGAAGTGCCAAAATTCATGTGGGCCCCGTTTGGGTAAGTTAGTACATCAATTTTTCGGGGTCATAACTTTTGCAAACGATATTCGTTTTAGGCGTGTGATATCCTGTTGGAAAGGTATCATCGATGAGATTCATTTTTTGGGATAAATAATTTCTTTTGATATAACTGAGAATATCAATCTCAAAAAACCTTAATTTAGGCCCTCAAAATGGCCCCGAAAGTTAAAACTGCTAAAAATAGTAAATTGCCAAAATTGTCAGAAAATTGTTTTGAGCCAGTTGGAAAAGGTGGGTGGCCACTAATATCCATGTGGATCAATCCTCCCTCCTTAGGAAACAATGGTCTCCATTGTGTTGAATTCTCCCATCAGATGAGGAAATTTCTGTTGAATTTGGCCCCGGTTGTGCCACTTGCCTTGGTGTAGGAGCTGCCCTACATTGACGACTCGATAAAGATGGATCTTTTGTTGTCGAGTGCCCTTGATCTGGGTGTCCACAATCTGATCATTGGATGCCTATAGTATGCTGTCAGGGTTGAGCTCTGTTGGTGTCAGCTGTTCTACTACTTCTGAGGTGTCCAATAATGGTGGGAAATAAGAGCGAAGGAGATCCACGTTGAACACTAGGTGCAGGCCAAGGAAAGCAGGAATGTTGAGCTCAAAATAATTATCCCCCACAGCCTTAGTGATAGTGTATGGCCCATAATGGAGTGGGCGAAGCTTTCGATGGGGTCTTGTAAGGCGTTCTTTCTGGAAGTGCAACCAAACTTTGTCACCCACCTGAAAATTATGTGGCACCCAATGTTGATCATGGTGTTTTTTGTACTTGTTATTGGAACTCTGTAGGATATCCTAAACCTGTTGGTGGATGTGCTGGATCCTCTCAATGAACCAGGTTTCTTTGTCATTTTCAGTTGGAGCAGGATATGAGTCGGTCGAGGTGACCGCAAGGGGAAGTGAAACATCTATGGGACCCAATGGTTGGAATCCCAACCCCACCTGAAAGGGGTTCTGGCTCGTTGAGCTATGAAATGATCGATTGTAGCTATGTTGGAAATAGGGAAGGCTCTCATCCTATGTGCGAGGGTGATTTGAATTATACATGTGAAGGATATGCACAATCATTCGATTTACAACCTCAGTTTGGCCATCTGTCTGGGGGTGGAAGGTTGTGGATTTGGTGAGCTTGGTGTCCAGCAGTGACCAGAATGTGATAAGAAATTGACTATCCTAATCTGAGAAAATGGTTTGTGGGATTCCAAAATGTACCCAGACTCATTCAAAGAAGAGCTTGGCAGTGGCCTCTGCCGTGATGCTCTTCTTGCAGGCAACCAGAATCGCCATCCTAGAAAAGAGATCAACAACCACAAAAAAATAGTAATTTCCTCGCATGGTGGATGGGAGGCCCAACATGTAGTCCATTGAGATGGATTCCCATGTCCTGTCAGGTGTAGGAAGAGGTGTGTACAGGCCCTGTTTCTTAATGGTCGGTTTGGAAATAACACAGGCATTGTAGAACCTGATATACTTGCTGACCTCATGTCGAAGTTTCGGCCAGTAGAAATGTTTTTGTAGCATCACCACTGTATTTTTGACACCGAAGTATCCTGCCACCCGACTGTAGTGTGCTTCCCAGATCATCTTCTCTCGCTCACCTGATGGAACACATATATGGCCCAAATGACACAACAACTCATCCTAAAGATGGAAATTATCAACAATTGTGTTTTCACCCAACATTTGGTAGGTGGTGGTGAAGTCAGGGTCTATCTCATAGAGTTGAGGCCATCTAGATGTCTCATGGCCGAAAGAGTCTTGCATCGTGTTGAGTTCTGCGACTGGCGGTCTCCTGAGGCAATCAATGACGCGATTGGTGCTTCCTATTTTGTACTTGATGTTGAGGTGGAATTATTGCAAGTATGTGGACCACTTTTGATGGCGGTCATTCTACAATTTTCCCTGTGTCTGCATGAACTACAGTGGCTTATGATCAGTGTGGATGACTGTCTGCTTCCCAATAATGTAATGTCTCCACTGGCAGTAGGCTTGCACATTGGAGTACATTTCTTTGTCATAAGTAGGGTACTTACAAAAAGTATCTGACAGTGTCTCACTATGATAGGCCACTGGGTGGCTGTGTTGAGTGCGAATGATGCCCACAACATAGTTTGAAGCATCTGTCTCGATCTCAAAGGGATGTTTCAAGTCTGGTAGTGAAAGTACTGGGGCTGAGCCCAAGCACTACTTCAAATCATCGAATGCTTATTGTTGGGACAGACCCCACACAATTTTTTCCTTACCTCCACCCCTCTTTATTTATCTGAGGGTCCATGCAATATGGGAGAATCACAACACGAACTTGTGGTAGAAATTGTAAAGCCCCAAGAAGCTCTGAAGCTCAGTGAGTGTTTTTGGGGCTAGAAAATCACGGATGACTTGGATCTTGGCTGGATTCACATGCATGTCGTGTTGATCAATGATGTAGCCCAGGTAATGGACCCTGTCCATGCCGAAGGAGCATTTTTCCAAATTGGAGTATAGCTTGTGCTGCTGCAGGGTGTGCAAAACCTGTTGAATATGTTGCAAGTGTTGGGCCCAAGTATTGTTGTAAATTAGAATGTCATCGAGATACACCACTACAAAAGTATTGGTGAATGGTTGCAAGATATCATCCATCATCCTCATGAAAGTGGCTGGAGAATTTTTCAAACCAAAGGGCATGACCAACCACTCAAAAAGGACTTCCTTTAACTTGAAGGCGGTCTTCCAGACATCTATTTGTTCTATCGGGACCTGGTGGTAGCCAAACTTCTGATCAATCTTACTGAAGTATTTGGGCCCCGTGAGTTGATCAAGGAGGTCATCGATTCAGAGAACCAGGTACCGATTTTTGACTGTGATTTTATAAAGAGCCCGGTAATCAATATAGAGTCACCAAGTTCCATCTTTCTTCTGTACCAACATGATTGGGCTCTCGCAAGGTGATGATATGGGACGGATGTGCCCCTTGTGGAGAAGTTCTTGGATTTTTCGCTTGATCTCCTCATCCTCTAATAAATACTGGCGATAAACTGGCCCATTGGGTAGCGATGCATCGGGGGTCAGATCGATGGGGTGCTTGATCTGGCAGTGCAGAGATACCCCTATAGGAGAGTAGAATATATTTGAGTATTCTTCCACGACCTTATCTACTTTCTTCTATTGTGTGGAGAGGTCGTTCGCAGAGACCTTGGACGTGTTTGTGATCTTTCGCTTATTCTGAGAGCGAATCACAAAGAAGACAAACTTCCCCATCTGAGAGATGACCTTCCTGCATTGCTTAGTAGAGATCAAGGAAATAGCACTAGGTGGGACTGTCTCGGGTATCCTATACAATTTCCTGTTCAAAGTAATAATAACACTACGAGGCCTAGAATCATATACAACATGACGTTTCCATAAATAAGGTTGGCCCAAAAGAACATCACAAACTTCGAGAGGAGCAACATCACACAATCCCTTGTCCTTGAAGGGCTTGATGTTGTATGACATTCGACACTATTGGCTGACGTGGAGATCTCTTCCTTGGTGGAGCCGTCCGATGGTGTAGGGTTGTGGGTGCGACGTTGTTGGTAAGGCCAGCCTCTTGACGACCTTTGCTGAGATGAGGTTCTTCTGGCTACCGCTATCAATGATGAAGTGCAACGGGGTGCCTTTTACCCACATCTATGAATGGAAGAGGTGCTCTCCTTCTTCTGGCACTTGTGGTTCACCAGGATGGAGCTTGGTGGTAGCAACGAAGGCACTAGGTTCTGCGTTAATGATCCATCTTCCCCTTTCTAGTTCTAGCTCAAAGTCAGAATCTACATCTGATTCAAAGGCTTTCACTTCGGCCACCAGTGACTTCTTTGAGCGGTAGTCAGCAGTGTTATGCCAAGGGCTCTTATGGAAGTCGCACCACTTCCCGGTATCTTTCTTTGTCTTTTCGATGTCCTTCTTTGATTGCGTATCGTACTGGTTATCCTGATACTATCCATCTTTGATTTGTCCTTTGTTCTGTGGGTTGGGCCACCCTTTCCTGTATTTTTTTGTGAGGGGTTCCCAGGCCCAAATTGCACTGTCTTTTGTTTGAGCTTCTGCTCAATTTTGACGACATATCGGTAGGTCGCACCGAAGGATGAGATGTCTAGAAATTCCATTTCGGTTTGGATGTATCTATGTAGACCACTGCGATACTTGAGCACCAGATTTCTTTCCAAATCTTTGATACCCAACTTGGTGCGCAAGGTATGGAAGATATTTTTGAAATCTGGCATTGGTTGGTTTCTTTCTTGCTGCAGTGTGGCCCATTTGCTATATAGCTCATCATAACTTCCGAAAGGGTAGTATTGTTCCTTAATAGAATCCTTGAAGGATTCCCAGGTGGCCTTGATTGAAAATAATGAGGTTTCCTCTGTTTCCTTTTGCTCACAAAAATTTTCCCACCAATCTTTGACATCGGGAAAAAATTTGAGTGAAAAAGTAATCTTTTCTCTATTCGAAAAGTTATGGAAATAAAAATACCATTCTAGTAGATTCAACCACTTGTCTATAGCATTTGCGCCTATCTGACCTTCACATATAGGAATATTGAAGTTTATTTTTACCTTGAAGGGGGTGACGCCTCGGTTCGAAGAAGTTGCGTCGCCTGTTGTTAGTTGTAGAAGGATTTGTGCGAAATTATCCATCATCTCGTTCCTCTGTTGCATGAGGGCTTCCTCAATCAACAGTTTGAAAGGATCTCCTATGCAATCATCTTTCTTTTCTCCTACCATGATAGGTCACTTGGGCATGCGAGAGATTCTGTCCTCAAGAGAAACAAGCTCGAGACCCAACTCTTTGTACTCCGACCTCGTTGGGGACATGCATTAAGACGACAAGGAGCAGATCGCTCTGATACCAATGATCTGGATTTTATGAGAAGAACGAAATGAATACATATTATTAATAGGTGCTTAACAAAAAAATAATAGAGATACAGTAAAATTGGTTTTCTATTCAATAACGAAATAAGTTGAAACTGTAAAATGCAGTGGAAACAAGCTTGCTAGAATGGTGGTGGCTTATCTTTGAGAATATATGTGACAGTTGTGCACATTCCCAAGAAGAAATTTAAAATGAGGCTTGGAAGGAATTTTTACAATAAACAAGAATTCCAAAAACCCTATACATCCAAAAACCTAACCCTAGGATATGAAGCACCAAAAGTCACATGGGTCCCATTTGGGTAAGTTAGTACATGAACTTCCCGGGGTCGCAACTTTTGCATAAGATCTCCGTTTTAGGTGTTTTATAGTCTGTTGGAAAGGTATCTTCGAGGAGATTCATTTTGGGGGCTCAATAATTCCTTTGGCTATCATTGAGAATATCAATCCCTAAAATCCTTCATTTAGGCCCTCAAAATGGCCCCGAAAGTTAGAACTGCTAAAAATAGTAAATTGCCTAAATTGTCAGAAAAATGTTTTGAGCCAGCTGAAAAAGGTGGGTGGCCACCGATATCCATATGGATCACCTACTTCCCACAAGATCATCATTAACATAGATGTAATATTTTATGAATCATCACTCATCAAATTAAATGTAGATGTTCAAATGAAACAAGAAGAAGCACCAAAGTATCAACGAATTCATTTTGAAACCAATGAAGGTGAACATGACCAAGTTTCAGAAGATGTTCATGAAGAGTCTCATGCATTAGAGGAACACATAGTTGATGATGGAAGTCAATAGATTGTGTATGAGCCACAAACTTCCCTAAGGAGGTCTACATGGGTCAGAGCTCCTCCAAGAAGGTATGATGTTTTTTTTTCATCAGTTTCTTTAAGTACTAACAATTATGAACCTTCATACTATCAAGAAGCTGTGAAGGGTTCAAACAATGATAAATGGAAATAAGCGATGAAGGATGAAATGAAGGCATTAGAGAGGAATGCTACATGGGACCTGGTAGGAATTCCAAGAGACATAAAAACTGTAGGTTGCAAGTGGGTCTACAAGCTTAAGAAGGGTGTTGCTGATAAATTGGAAAGGTACAAAGCAAGGCTAGTTGCAAAAGGATATTCTCAGAAATAAGGTATTGAATTTCATGAGATTTTTTCACCAGTTGTAAAGACTGTTTCAATTCGAATTGTGTTAGCATTAGTTGCAATGTGCTATTTGGAGTTGGAGCAACTAGATGTTAAAAATGATTTCTTACATAGAGATTTGGATGAGGAAATTTTCATGGAACAACCAGAAGGGTTTGTTCTGAATCGCAGCAAGAAATTTGTTTGTAGGCTCAAGAAATCATTGTATGGTCTCAGGAAGTCACCCAGACAATGGTACAAGAAATTTGACTCTTTCATGGTGAGACATAATTATACAAGGAGTGAGTATGATCATTGTGCCTATTTTAATAAATTGAATAATGGCATATTCATTATCTTAGTATTGTATGCTGATGATATTATTTTAGCAAGCAAAAGCATAACTGGAATCAACAGATTAAAGGCTAAGATGACTAGGATGTTCGATACGAAAGATCTCAGAGCAGTAACACAAATTTTGGGCATGGAGATATTCAAAGACAAGAGGAATGGCATGTTCAGAAGATACTTTTGAGTTTTGGTATGAACAATGTGAAACCAGCTTCATTCCCTTTGGCTTTCCATTTTAAACTTTCTTCAAGTTTATGTCCTAGTACAAAAAAAGAAAAGGAATATATGTCTCGAATACCATATGCTAATGCAATAGGAAGTCTAATGTATGTGATGATTAGTACAAGGCCAGACATTTCACATGCAATTGGGGTTGTCATCAGGTTTATGGAAAATTCAGGTAAAGAGCACTCAGCAGCAGTGAAATGGGTTCTTTGTTATCTAAGGGGCACAAGTGATTATTGTATCACCTATAACAGTGGTCGTGAGTTAGTCTATGGATATGTTGATTCTGATTTTGTAGGTGATTTGGACAAGAGAAGGTCGACTTTAGGGTATGTCTTTACTCTTACAGGTGGAGCTATTAGTTGGATGTCAAAGCTACATAACATTGTTTCTTTATCTACTACAGAAGCAGAATACGTAGTTGCTTCACATGCTTGCAAAGAGGCACTTTGGTTGAAAGGTTTGTTTGGTGAGTTTGGAAGGATGCGGGACAAAGTAAAGTTACTTTGTGACAGTCAGAGTGTTATTCACTTAGCTAAGAATCCAACCTATCACAGTAAAAAAAAACATATACCTATCAAGTACCATTTTGTAAGACAGGTCATTGATGAAGGTGGAGTCTCTCTTGAGAAAGTGCATACAAAAGAGAACTGCAGAGACATGTTCACAAAACTAGTACTGTTAGAGAAGATATGATGGTGCTTGGCTTCTCTTGGCTTGCAGAAAAGGTGATGAACAAAAGCAGGAGCAAGGTATCAGGTTAATTGTTGTCAAGTTGGAGATTGTTGAATATGCCAATGAATTTCCCAGATTTAGTAGATATGAGCAGATTTAGTGGAGCCTTTTTTGTGGTAGTTTGTTCAACCAAATCTGTCAATTTGGTATGAATGCACAAGTTTAGAATTAGTTATGTAAATAATCTAATTCTGTTCATTATTGATGTAAGCCCGTAGAAGCATAAAGGGGAATAGAGGAAATGGTGTAGTTAGAGGTGTGTGAGATGAGTGTGAACTTGTAATCTCCTTGATCTCAATAATAAAACAATCGATACCTATGCTTGGTGGACGTAGCCCAACGTTTGGGTGAACCACGTAAATTGTTGTGTTTCTTGTCTGCATTCTTATTGATTGTCTTATGTTAATTTGTGTTTCTACATTTGCAAATATAACACAAGTGACATGATTAATGATGCATGCTTATGTCGGACGTAGCATACTAAGATGATTATGTTAGTTATAGTGTAATAAAATTCTTTAGTTTGTCTCATGCTTACATAAGGTCTTGGAACACGCCTTTCCTAATTGGGTTGTCGCATTTTCTCTTATGTGGTGTGTTTTACATTATATTTCTCCACATTATAATATGTTATTCTTATATTTTATTTTATATATTTGTTTGATGCGTGTTATTTCACAATGTGAGAGGCTTATAAAATTTTAAATAAAAATGTTTCAGGAAAAAAATGTTATTTTATTGCTAATTTATCAAGACAAATTATCATCTTTAAGAAATATAGAGTAGGAATTCAATAATGTCCAAATATCATCTTTCTTATATTCAATATATATGGGGAAAAATTGCATTTATCAATGTGGATTTTGGCCTATATTTACACAATGGTTATGTGAATTTTGCTTTCTTATAAAATTGTTATTCCTACATTTTCTTTTCTATTTCTCTTTATTTCCTTTACTTCTATTACTTTCTTCATGTCCAATCCCAATATGGTGTCTTGGATCCTTTCTTTTATACACATTATCCTCCTCTAAAAATGTAAATATTTATTTCCTTTACTTCTATTACTTTCTTCATGTCCAATCCCAACCTTTTTATACACATTGTCCTCCTCTAAAAATGTAAATATGAAATTATATGCTCTCACTTTATATGGAGTTTGTGTGACTTGTTAGAACACAATCAATCATTTTTCACCTATTTTATAATAGCTTATCCATTTTAATAGTGTTTGTGAGTTGTTGTCTATCAAAATATAATTCCATACTTGTCTTATAAGATCTTATAAGATGCATTTACTCTAGTATTTCAAAACTAAATCCAGTTTGTAAAAGTCTTTGGATTATTGATTCGATAAAAAAAAATGTTATGTATTTTTTTTTATTTTTTGTTTTGTTTTGTTTGTCAAAATGCCTAAAAGTAATATAATTGAATAAACTAGTTTAGTACTTTGGATCTCTTCTTATATGTGGAAACTCATTATCTTCAATATTTAATGATGAGAATAATACAATTTGTTTTGCCTATCTCCTCAAGACTATTGTTTGAATGGCATTTTAAATTTGTTTCAATTTATTGACTACAAAGACTAAACTGGTTAGCATTAAGTTTAAAAAAAAAAAACTAATCATTTCCCTATAAATTCTACATTCGTTATCTATTCAATTTTATGTTATTCTACATTCGTTATCTATTCAATTTTATGTTATGTTTAGGTTAAGTAGAAAAAATATAAGATAAACAAAGAAAAGTAAAAGATTGTGTCTTTGAATGACATATTGGCAATCATTTTTTAAGAAGAGTTTTTTAACAAATAATGGTAATATTTTAAAAAAATGTACTGCTACCTTATGCAAAAATTGTTAGCTTTAAACTAGTATTGTAGACCTGTTTTTTTAATGGTACTAGATAATGTTTTAGATTAGATTGTTTAACCAAATTATTACAATAAATAATCTTTCCATCTTCCAAAAAAATCTTTCATATGTCCTATATATACATAAATAATAGTTCAATCATGCTCTTCATTAAACACCTCCCACTGTTATTATTATGTGAAAGCCAAACGTCTTGTACATGGGATCTATGCCTACATTAACACTTAAACTAGCAGCTACTACCCTCATCCAAATGTGCTTCATTATCAAAAGCATTGATATGTTTATAAATGGTTGCAAATTCTATGTCTAAATGGACGTTCGACTTCTCAATCGTAAACATTTTTTCTATTTGACATTGACATTAATATATGGTAGAAATGAAATAATATAATTGTGTTGTGAACGCTAATTTGTTGTAATTCGCATTGGTTTATAATGAAGCGCATAGATGTTATCATCTTGTGTAAGCTGACCCATTAATGAAAAATCAATTTGTAACGAGGCTTACTCTTCATTTTCGATAAATACTAAAATCTCATATGGATTTTTGTTATTTAATATCTTAGAAAAATATTAGCAGCATTTAAACTTTCACCATTTCTGTACTTTAAAGCTAGCTACTATCCTAATGTCACGAACAACCTTTATACAATCCATTTTTCATATCCATTTTTACAATATGAGAAAGTGTACAATACTAAAACTCCAAAGATTCTGCAAAGCTGACCACATCCCTTTCGATTATTCTCAATGTTGCTTGGATCAAATTCTTAACACATTGCCTTACATGTTGATAGTTGAGTAACTTTTGAGCTCCAATGGGTTGCAGCTCCATGGACTCATTGCTTCTTTAATTTGGCCTACCTCCCTCGCAATGGCATTATGACAGGGAGGCTTAAAATAGTATTTTATATTTTTAATTATTTGATTTATAGGGAGGTAGGGTTGGATTTGCTACTTCTATGTCCACTTATGAAGTATCACTCAATCTCTTTCTTTTTATCTTAATCAGCATCATGCTATATTCCGTTCGTTAGACACGGTGGATGAGTGTAGCACAAAATGTTCACAGTGAGAATTAGTAGGATTCTGGCCAAATCGATTCGCTTTCTTCTGAGTATTATGTTGAATCTAGGCTCAGTTTTCCCAAATTACAATGGAGAAACCAGCCTCTAAACTTAGATTGTCAAATATTTTTATTGAATACAACTGTTTGGCATTTCATCTGATTTTCATTTAATTCTTTAGAATTATCATTGTCCCCATCTCTGCAGAGTCATAATGAGTTGCACAATTTGGCAACAACATTTTGATCACATAGGTCTTGTCATGCAAGCCCCTGTTCGACGTAGCTCATAGATCTTTCAACAGAACTAGAGTTTTCCTACTATTATCTTGCACACTTGCGAGCTCAACATCGCTAACCTTAGCCATGAGAAATGTTTTTGGAGTTACTTCTTATATAATTGTACAATTAATCTTCAAAATACCTCTCACTTTTTAAGATTGAGATGATTTTTTTTGGTTGAAAACATGTTCTGTGTATTTCATTTAGTCATTTAACAGTATTATTTAGTATTTTTTAATTTGAATTTAATGTTTAAGATAAGAACTGATTTGTATTGGTTTTCAGTGTCATGATAGGAAATGTTCTTGCGAACATAGATTTTTTTTACGAGTAAAAGAAACCATGAGTACTACGGGATTTATTAAGTGTGTGACTGTGTGAGATGGTTGTTATATTTGAAAATGTGGAAACACAAATATTATATAAAATTTACGTGGTTCACCCAAAGGTTGAGCAACATTCACCAAGCATAGGTATCGGTTGTCTTATTATTTAAATCAAGGAGATTACACCAGCTCACTCACTCTCCATGTCTACCTCTATGGGCTTACATAAATTTATATACATTACACATGACAAGTGACTATTAAATGCAATCTCATCCATATTTTAACTTGGTCGTATTGGTTACAACCAACGCTGAATTATAGGATCTGAAATTCTAATCATGGAAGAATCGTTGTCACTAGTTTCCAACAATCTCCACCATGACAACAATTAACCTCATACCTTGCTCCTTCTTTGTTCATCACCTTTTCTACAAGCCAAGAGAAGCCAAGCACCATCGTAGCTTCTCTAACAATATTGGTTTTGTGAACATCTTTGTGCAGTTCTCTTTTGTATGCACTTTCTCAAGAGAGACTCCGCCCTCATCAATAACCTGTCTTACAAAATGGTACTTGATAGGTATATGTTTTGTTTTACTGTGGTAGGTTGGATTCTTAGCCAAGTGAATATTACTTTGACTATCACAAAGTAACTTTACTTTGTCCTGCATCCTTCCAAACTCACCAAACAAACCTTTCAACCAAACTGCCTCTTTGCAAGCATGTGAAGCAACTACGTATTCTGCTTCTGTAGTGGATAAAGAAACAATGTTTTGTAGCTTTGACATTTAACTAATAGCTCCACCCTCCAAAGTAAAGACATATTCTGAAGTAAACCTTCTCTTGTCCAAATCACTTGCAAAATTATAATGAACATATCCAAAGACTATCTGACGACCATTATTATAGGTAATATAGTAATCAGGTATGCCCCTCAGATACCGAAGCACTCATTTCACTGCTGCCCAGTGCTCTTTACCTAGATTTTCCATATACCTTCTAACAACCCTAACTGCATGTGAAATGTGTGGCCTTGTACTAACCATCACATAAATTAGACTTCATACTACATTACCATATGGTATTCGAGACATATATTCATTTTCTTCTTTTGTTCTAGGACATAAACTTGAAAAAAGCTTAAAATGGGAAGCCAAAGGGACTGAAACTGGTTTCACATCGTTCATACCAAACCTCAATGGTATCATCTCAACATACTTTTGTTGTGACAACCAAATCCTACCATTCCTCCTATCGAATATCTCCATGCCCAAAATCTGCCTGGCTGCTCCTAGATCTTTCATATCGAACGTCCTAGCCATATGAGTCTTTAACCTGTTGATGTTAGTTATGCTTTTGATTGCTAAAATCATATCATCAAAATACAATAATAAGATAATGAATATGCCACTATTCAATTTCTTAAAGTAGACACAATGATCATACTCACTCCTTGTATAATTTTGGCTCACCATCAAAGAGTCAAATTTCTTGTACCATTGTCTCGACAACTGCCTCAGACCATACAATGATTTCTTGATTCTACAAACAAAGTTTTTGTTGCGATTCTGAACGAACCCTTCAGGTTGTTCCATGTAAATTTCCTCATCCAAATCTTCATGTAAGAAAGCAGTTTTAACATCTAGTTTCTCCAACTCCAAATCAAGCAATGCAACTAATGCTAACACAATTCAAATTGAAATAGTCTTTACAACTGGTGAAAAAATATGATGAAAGTCAATACCTTCTTTTTAAGAATATCCTTTCGCAACCAGCCTTGCTTTGTAGATTTCCACCTTATCATCAACAACCTTATTTAGTTTGTAGACCCACTTGGAACCTACAATTTTCCTATCTCTTAGAAGTTCTACCAAGTCCCATGTTGCATTCCTCTCTAAATCCTTCATTTCATCCTTCATCGCTTCTTTCCATTTATCATTGTTAGAACTCTTCACAACTTCCTGATAACACGAAGTTCATCATCATTAGTACTTAAAGAATCTCACAAAACAAAATCATCATACCTTCTTGGAGGATTTCTGACCCACGTAGACCTCCTTAGGGAAGTTTGTGGTTCATCCACAATCTTTTGAATGTCATCATCATCCATGTTTTCCTCTGCAGAAACCTCTTCATGAAAACCTTCAGAAACTTGTTCATGTTTCAAACTAAATCTGTTGATACTTAGGTACTTCTTCCTATTTCATTTGAACATCTACATATGATTTGATGAGAGATGATTAATCAAATATTACATCTTTGTTAATGGTAATCTTGTGGGAAGTAGGATCCCACAACCTGTACCCCTTAATACCATCACCATATCCAACAAATATAGGCCTATTTTTATTTTGGATATAATTTAGAACGTTGATGTTTCGAAAGTAGAGCATACGCTTCACAACAAAAAAACCTTAAGATTATAATAATTACAAGGGTGACCTTTCCATACCTCTTCAGGAATATTGCACTCTACTGTTGTTGATGGTAATCGATTCACCAGATAACAAGTTGTAGTTACTACTTCTGCTCATAGTTCCTGTTGAAAATTGGTGTTATTAAGCATACTCCTTGCTCTCTCTAGAAAAGTCTTGTTCATGCGTTCAACAACTCCATTTTGTTGAGGAGTATAGGAAGTGGTTTTATGCCTATAAATCCAAAATTCCTTGCAATAGTTCTCAAATTCCATTGACGTAAATTCACCACCATTGTTAGTTCTTAAATATTTAATGGATCTATGAGTGATCCTTTCCACTAAATCTCTAAACTGCTTGAAAATTGTAAATACATCAACCTTACTTTTCAACATATAGGCCTAAACCTTTCTAGAGAAATCATCTATAAAAGTTACAAAATATGATAATCCTCCATACGAAATAGTAAGGGATGGCACCCAAACATCATAATGAATATAATTAAGGATTCCTTCACTAGTGTGTCTTCTGGTTTTAAATCTCTGCCTATTATGTTTTCCATAAATAGAGTGCTTGCAGAAATCTAACTTTAAAGACTTTAGACTAGGAAGTAACTTGTGATCAGATAATATCTTCAATCCTTGTTCGCTCATATGGCCCAACCGTTGATTCCACAGTCGAAAAAAATCATTGTCTTTCTCAGATACTGTTGTCGCATGATCTGGCTCAGTTCTTCTAACAGAAACATGTTACCAACCTTCTTCACTTTCATAACCAATAGAATTTCTTTGTAGACCTCCATAACTCCACCCTGAACACTACTCTTATATCCTCCAGTGTTTAAGACTCCCAAAGAGATTAGGTTCTTCCTAATCTCAGGTACATGTCTTACATCAGTTAATATTTTAACAATTCCATCAAACATCCTAACTTGAATGCTAACAATTCCCACAACTTTACATGAGATATCATTTCCCATGTAAACTATTCCATCATCTATAGACTGATGAGTAATAAACTAGTGTCTATGATGACACATGTGATTTGAATAACCATAATCTAATAACCACTGTTGATTATGACGTGAACCAATACGAATTGATAAAATTTCATCAGTCATACCTGAACGTGTTTTGGTTGCATTTGCTTCTTTCGTTTCTTTTGGAGGGTCTTCTTTGAAGGCTTGTTGTTGCTTCCAACACTCTTTCGTTAGGTGTCCAGATTTGCAACAAAACCAACACTTAAGCTTTCTCTTCTTTCCCTTCGACTTTAGGTCTGCCTCTGATCACCATTGCCTCAAATGTAGAGCTTTCTGAATTGGATTTCTCCCTTGTTTCCTCAGACAGTAAAGCTCCAACAATATCATCAAACTCAATAGTTTTTGTTGAACTGAAACTAATAGAGCTAACAAAATGATCCCATGACGCGGGAAAAGAACACAATAATGTAATTTCCTTATCTTCATATTCGAATTTCACTCCCGTGCTATCCAACTAGACTAAAAGAGTATTAAATGTATTTAAATGATCAACTATCTTCGCACCTTCCTTCATGCACAAACTGTACAATTGTCTTTTCAGGAAGATCATGTTCATTAAGGATTTCGTCATGTACATGATTTCCAGCTTCGTCTACAAACCGAATGATATCTTCTCCAAGACAATATTGAACAGAACATTGTCGGTCAAACACAAGAGTATGGCACTGCGTGAACCCGCATCCATCTCATCTCAGTCATCATATTTTATGGTCGCGGGTTGATTTGCTTGTTCTTGCCATTGAACTTCTCAATTTCGAACATAGCTCTCTAAATTTTTTCCATTAAAGAAAACATTCCAAAAAACACCACTACTTATGATAACCAAATCCCTTTGAAAAAAATAATGTGAAGGAATAATGATATAATATCCACCAAATTTAATAAAAACTTTTGCTAACCCCACCTTTTCCTCAACTTTTATTAAAAAATAAATAAAAAATTCAACTTTTTAATAAAAAAACATTTTAATAAAAAATTAACTTTTACTTTAATCCCTCCATCTTTACTTTTTACCTTATACCTTTTTAAATTGTTTATAAACATTCACCTCATGACAAAGTGGATCCTTCAACCTTTAAAAAAAGTCAACCTTTCATATAAACCATTAATTTATACCTTGTAACATTTTCAAAAGAAAAAACATCGTGCAAATGTTTTAGGGAATCGACGCACCTCACGCTACCACTAGAGTGCGGCGAGTCCGCACCTCCCGATATACTTGGAGTGTGGCGATCTTGAATGATCTACGCATTGTTCCTCTTTCTCAACTGCGGTGATTTCAGTATTTTTGCACGAGTGTAAGTCTGGGTAATAAGACGTCGCACCCTTCCAGAGAAGGGACCTATGACAATGTAGAAATTGACGCACCTCACACAGATGTTGCTGCTCCTTCGAAATTTGACGCCTTCTCCTGACAAGAAAATAAGAGATTTACGTGGTTCACCCAAACGTTGGGCTACGTCCACCAAGCATAGGTATAAGTTCTCTTATTATTCAGATAGCAGCTCACTCACTCTCGTGATGTCTGCCTCTACATTCTTACATAAATTTATATACAATACAAAATAAAACTAGCTATTAAATGCAATCTCATCCATATTATAACTTGGTTGTATTGGTTACAAACAACACTGAATTATAAAATCTAAAATTCTAATCATGGAAGAATTGTTATCACCAGTTTCCAACAATGGTGACATGAAAAATACTTAGATACTTATTTCATGCACAAACAACACATTTCCAATTGTAGTGCGTCCGTAAGAATTTTCCCTCCAGTATGGTTGAATGAATATTGGGGTTGAGACCTTACAAGGCCATTTTTTCATTGTAGCAATGGTGATTTTTTTTATGACTATTTCATAGTATTCCTTTTCTATAGACAACTTCAATGTGTTCTTTTCATCAATATGTGTTTGAAATAAAGTTTCTTATATTTTTAAGTAAAAAATATAAGTTATCAACAACAATTACAATTTTAAAATACAAGTTATCAACAATTATAATTTTAGTTTTTATCCTTGATGTTGAAGGATTTATCTTGGAAATATTGTTTTTATATCTTCTTATGAAATAAAATTGTTGTATTATACTAATTGTTTTATTATTTAGTTTGTTTCTAGTCTAGGCTGATTAGATAATATAGATTTTTTCACCTTTTGTTTCCTATTATAAAATATAAGTTGTTATCAACAACAATTACAATTTTAAAATATAAGTTATTAATAATTATAATTTTAGTTTTTATCCTTGGTGTTAAAGGATTTATCTTGGAAATATTGTTTTTATATCTTCTTATGAAATAAAATTGTTGTATTATACTAATTGTTTTATTATTTAGTTTGTTTCTAGTCTAGGGGCTGATTAGATAATATAGATTTTTTCACCTTTTATTTCCTATTATAAAATATAGTTTGTTTCTAGTCTAGGTTAAAATATAGTTTGTTTCTAGTCTAGGTTGATTAGAGAATGTAGAAATTTTCACCTTTTATATGAAATTAAGGTGAATAATTAGTTTTCCTTTTATATTTTCAAAATTCGCTAGGTCATATTTAACATAATTGTGGAAATATGACATTCAATCCTAACAAACTTGATCAGTTATTTATTGCATAAACTTAGTTAAGCTTGAAATCATAAAATGTGATAGATTTGTTATATTTTTACATTCCAAAATCTAAGACTCTTTATTATTTTATGCATCTTTCATTAATTATGTGGTTATCTTACATTATCCCATTTCATCCCCATAATTTTTAATAATTTGAGTACCTGGTGAAAACTAAAAAAGTTTCAACCTTCACTATAATATTTATATTTTGTCTCTCAGAAATAATTTTTACCAACCTAGATTTATGCTTCTATCAATTAAGTGTATGGTTTATGAGGGATAACATACTTCACTAGAATATTTGTATTTTATCTCCATAAATTAAGTGTATGGTTTATGAGGGATAACATACTTCACTAGAATATTTGTATTTTATCTCCATAATTGATGAGAAATAACTTTTACCAACCTAGATCTATCTTTCTATCAATTAGGTGTATAGTTTAGGAGACATAACATATATGGACCTATACTCGTGGTTCTATTGTTTAGGTGCATAGTTTATGAGGAATAACTTACTTCGACCTACATTTATGTTTCGATCTATTTGGGAGGGTGAGGATATGAAAAGTGGAATAGACATCATATATTGAGTGCACTTTTAAGAAACTTCATGTTTGCATATCGAGGGATATTTCATAAGTATATCAACTTGTAGACAAATTGTTTTTAAAGAATAAGTGCATTTAAACATGCTATCATGTTCACACAAATATTGAGTGTAGTTTTAAGACACCTCAAGTTTGCATATATGGAGGGATATTTCATAAGTATATCTACTCAAATTCAAAAACAAATTAAAGGAAAAATGCATTTAAACTTGTTATCATGTTCACACAAAATAGAGCTAGTAGTACTTTTCCTAATTTACTTAATAGTTAGATTGTAGTGTGTAGGATTTTCTATTAATATCAGGAAGACACTCAAATAATTCTCTCTTTGATTGTGGATATAGTGGGTGATTTGTTTTGGTTCATATAATCATGAGTGGTAGGAATATTTGAAATCAATCATTATGTTCTATACCCATTGTAGTTCTCTTTCCATATATTCTATCTAGCACAATGTGGAAAAATTGGTCCTCACCCTTTTTACCATTTTTTATATATATTCTTAAATCATAAAGGCATAGAGTTTTTAGTTCAATGTCATTATATATGATAAATTTTGGTTTTACCTTTGTTACATAATGTTACGGTTGTTTTTGACATTTCAATAGAAGTGTTTATTCAACCATTAAAACACAAAAAAAGCCTAAAAATAAGTAAAGAACCCCTTTATTTTCTATATTTGGTATATGAATGTAACTTTGTAATTATGTTATCCACCATCCACATTCAATTTAGAGTGTTTTTTTTAAATATAGATTTTTTAATTCTTTACAATTCACATGTATATTAGTTTTATTTTTTTAATTGTTTTTTATATGATACTTAACCTGAAAAAATACCAATCTTATATAGATTGGTTTTGATAAGTTGTATCATATATTATAAAATTTCACCTATGCATTTAACATTGAAAAAAATTCTTCACGTGCTACATTTTTACATCATAACTCTTACCACCATTTTATATATATATATATATATATATATATATATATATATATATATATATATATATATTATTTG
>ML779980.1:102231-128025 GCA_009831015.1 Picea engelmannii
ATTTATTTTTTTAGTAATATTTCAAAACAAAAAATTTATCAAATCCAAATAATGTGGATATGAGATTAAAATGAAATATTTTCTATAATAACATTTATAGATATAGGAATACACCTAACCTATTCAAAAGTACCACTTATTAATGCCAACTTGAGTTTTAGGTTTTTTTTAATGCTTTTAAGTTTTTTTTAATGTGTTTAAGTTTTTTTAATGCATAATGCAACATAGTCATAATGCCCACAGTTGTTATTTATCTCCTAGGGTTTTATGCCCACTTTACATTAAAATGTGTATTATGCCAACTCATTCTCGTTGGGTTTTATGTCCAATCATTTACTCCTCCATTTTTTAACTATACATGGAGTGCATTTCCTTCATTATGTGTCCAACTCGATACTATGCATCATTATTGTGCGTGCCACATTCCCTTTATTGTGTGTGGAGATGGATACTATTCCTCTTTATTTTGCATGCCGAATTCTATTATTGTCTGTGATTGATGTGCCTCATTTTTTATGTACGTTTCTTTTTACTATGCTTGTCTCTATGTGTTGCCTGTTGGAAATTGTAATTATCAGTCGGTGAGATATTTACGTCTTCACAGATTTATCTATCAGTCAATCTTTCAGTAGTCGAATTGTGATTTAGTCAGTCTGACAATCTATATGTGGAAAGTCACACATTTTCTCAAATGTAAGTTCACAAGAAGGAAACTATAAGTGGAGTTGAGTTCTATATTCTTGAGTTCAATTAAGTGGTTGAAAACTCAATCAAAGTAATGGTAGTGTTTAGTGTTGAGTCGGTCTTAGATTTTGTAGGAAGTCACACCCGACATCTATATAAGTCTGAGTCATTTAGTTAGTAGCATCATGTAGGATGCAGAGTAGAAAAGAGAGGTAGAGAGAACATTCTATAACCAACAGTACTTGAGGGGTTGAAGAAGTTTGAGAACAGGATCTGTGTATATGAAGTCAATAGAAGAAGTCATTGGAGTCGAAGCTCATCTCTTTCATTGTATTTTGTATTCGTGCACCACCCCAAATTTCATTAATATCAAACATTTTATGTATTGACAAGTTTTTGTCTTATTTCTAAGTTTATGTGCTAAGGATAGCACTATGTTATTCCGCATTCATAACTCATTTCATTAAGTGTGTGTATTCACAACGCAAATCAAACTGAGCAGTCAGTGCACCGCATAGTTGTTGTGAGAGCATGGTCGCATAACCTGTTTAGTGTGCAGTATTTGAAACTGCATCGCACAGAGTAAATTATGTGCACCATCATAGATACTAGATATGGTATCATAGCAGGTTCTATTAGAACAAGTTCAAGAGCATAAACTTTGTTGAAAAGTGAAATATGACTTCTACCTCAAATCTGTAACCTGGCACTTTTACAGGAAATAATTAATAGATGTGGTCCTTGACCATGAAGGCATTGTTCAGAGGTGAATATATATGGAATATAGTCGAGAATGACTATGTGGAACTAGTAGATGAGGCAACATATAATTCCCTCACACAAGATGAGAAAGATGTCTTGAAAGATCAAATAAATAAAGATGGAAATGTGTTGTTTTACATACATCAATCCATGCATGAGAGCATACTTCCAAGACTTGCATCAACAAAGCAAGAAAATGAAGCATGAGACATATTAAAAACCTCTTATCAGGGCATGGAAAAAGTAAAGACTAGAAAATTGCACATTCTTTGAAGAGATTTTGAAACTATGTCAATGAAAGAATCAAGAGGAGTATATTCATTCTACACCCATGTCATTGGCAACATAAATCATATTAAGTCTCATGGTGAGACCATAGAGGGAAAAAACGTTTTTGAGAATGTACTTAGGAGTCTTCCTCCTAAATTTGATACCCTTGTTGTGACTCTAGAAGAAGGAAAAGACTTGAGTTAGTTAAGCCTAGATGAACTGCAAGATTCCCTCATTAATCATGAACACAAATTAAATAGGTCAAGTATGTCATTAGAGAATGAATTTTCCATGAAGCCATCTATAAGTCATGGAAGAGGAAGAGGGAGAGATAACTCAAGAGGCAGAGGAAGAAGTTGTGTCATAGGTGGTTGTAGTAGCAGTCCTGGAAATACTGGTGGAAGAGGTCAAAACCCAAGTACTAGTCAACCAAGTGGTGAGAGAATTGATAAGTCAAATATTCAATTTCATTATTGTAAAAAGTATGGAAATTATGCATATGAGTGCAAGAAGAGATAGTATAATCAGAAAAAGAAAATTCAAGATGAGTCAAACAACGTAAATAACCAAACATGCCATATGTTTATGGAGCGCACTGCATAAATGCCTAACACTGTAGAAATGCCTAATGTTGTATAAATGCCTAATATAGTTGCAGAAGTTGAATGCAATGTTTCTCAAGCAAGTCCGTGTGACATATGGTATTTAGATTCAGGATGCAGTAACCACCTGACAAGAAACATAATTTTTTTTTCTAGTTTGGATAAGTTAGTCCAAACCACGGTTAAACTTGGAATAGATATCGAAGTCATTGTCTTAGGCAAAGGTAGTATAAACATCTTAGCCAAGCAAGGAGAACAAAGAGTTATGACTGATGTATATTATTTTTCTTGTCTGAAGAATAATCTAATGAGCACAGGACAACTGTTACAAAAATGATACATAATCTACATGGAAGATAATCACTGTGTGATTATGGATAAATGCCCAAGAAATCTACTTATTGAAAAAATCCAGATGAAAAGTAATAGAATGTTCCCATTGACATTGAATCCATCCAAGAAGAAGAATATAAAACCAACTTTTGATAAAGGAAAAAGTGCGCAGTTAGACACTGCATTTATAGCAGAAAGTGCATGTAGTTCCAATGAAAACAATAGTGCGCGCAGTATCAAGAAAGGACAAAATGGCACAGAGATGAAGGCAACATTCCAATTTGAAAGAAAATATGATTCCTAGATATATCATTTCATATTTGGACATTTGAAGTTTGGATAGACATAAAGGATATGGTAAAAAGTTTTCCATTAATTGAAAAACCCAAAAGGATATGTGAATGATGCATATTTGGGAAGTAACACACAAAATCATTTCCAGTTGGCAAGTCTTACAGAGAAACATCTCCACTGGAAATTGTACATTCATACATCTGTCGACCAATGCAAACAACATCCATATGAGGAAGTACATATTTTCTTACATTTATTGATGATTTCTCAAGAAAGACATGGATTTATTTCCTAAAGCATAAATCTGACACATTGGGTTGTTTTGAACAGTTTAAACCACTTGTGGGGAAACAAAGTGGTTATTACATCAAGTGTCTAAGAACTGATAGACAAGGAGAATACATTTCAATAGAATTTTAGAACTTGTGTAAAGTTCATGGCATCTACAGGAAATTTACTGCACGATAACACTAGAGAAAAATGGTGTCGTAGAAAGAAAGAACAAAACCATCATGGAATGGCACGCAATATGTTGACAGCCAAACATTTTTCAAATGAGTATTGGGATGAGGCAATAGAAACTGTAGTATACATCTTAAATATTTTGAAAAATATATCTCCTTGGGAATCCTGGAGAGGTTCAAAGCACAATGTGGAACACTTCAAAGCTTTTGGTTGCATTGCATACGCACATATTCTAGATGAGCATAGAAGGAAGATGGACAAAAAAGGACAGAAATGTATATTTGTTGGCTATTCTGAAGAAGAAAAATGATACAATTTGTATGGCCCTATCGAAAGAAAATCCATAATCATCTGTGATGTTCAGTTCATGGAGAATGAAGTATGGGATGGAACCATAGCAAAGACAGTCAAAATTATTGATGCAATGGAGCATAATGACACATAAGATGAAGTGGTTCAAACACCATGTACAGGTCAATGTGTAGTCCGTTCGACACATCATATTGCGATGCAAATTACCACACATAGTACTCCATTAAGAGCAACATGTGCACAATCTACACCTAGAGCACAACAAACACCAACAAGCGGTCCGAGCAATTCTACATCTCCAGATCAAACTTTAGCAAATTTGTTACCAAGAAATAGAAGAAGCATGTGTGACATCTATAATGAGGAAGAAACAAATTCATTTTATGTTTTTTCTTTGTTTTCACAAATAGATGATCCATTAGCCTTTGAACAAGCTCTCAAAGATGGTGTATGGGCACAAGCCATGGATGAAGAAATCAGATGCATAGAGAACAATCGAACATGGAAATTGGTTGATGTACTTGAAGATAAGGATGTTATAATTTCAAATGGATTTATAAAACCAAGCAATATGGAGAAGGAAACATGCAGAAGCACAAGGCAAGGTTAGTTGCAAGAGGCTTTACATAGCAACCTAGAGTTGATTTCAATGAAACATTTGAAGCAGTTGCACACATGGACACAATCAAAACCGTGTTAGTAATTGTCGCGCAATACAAATGTTAAGTTTATCATATGGATGTAAAGTTAACATTCTTTAATGGAAACTTAGAAGAAGAAGTATATGTGGATCAACGACAAGGTTATGAGGTTCTAGGACAAGAAGACAAAGTGTATAGATTTAAGAAATCATTGTATGGTTTAAAAAAAGACCCTAGAGCATGGTACAATTGCATAGATTCCTATTCGACACATAATGGATTTGAGAGAAGTGAAAATGAGCCAACATTGTACATCAAATGAAATCAACAAGGTAATATTTTAATTGTTTGTCTATATGTGGATGATTTGATATTAACAGATGACTCTGGCATAGAAGAATTCAAATCAGTCATGAAAAATGAATTTGAAATGACTGATTTAGGGCTTATGAGATATTTTTTTGGAATAGATGTTCACCATTCCAAGACTGGTATATTTATCTCACAGTCCAAGTGCGCGCATGAAATATTGAAAAGATTCAATATGGTTAATTCTAAAGCAGTACCAACACTATGATAACACGATTGAAGTTAAGAAAGGAAGATAAAGGGTCCAAGGTGTATCCCACATTGTTTAAAAGACTGGTAGGAATCTTATGTATCTCATAGCAACAAGAGATGATATTATATATGGAATGAGCCTAATTTCAAGGTTCATGAAACTCCAAAAGAATCACATTGGAAGGGAAGAAAGAGAATCCTGAGATATATGAATGGAAAAATATATTTTTGCATCAAGTACTCCACTACAAAATATTTCAAACTCATTGGATAAACTAACAATGATTGTGGAGGAAACATAGATGACAAGAAAAGTACCTATGGGTACACGTTTCATTTTGGAACAAGAATGATATCATGGGAAACAAGGAAGAAACCCATAGTGACTCTTTCTTCAACAGAGGCACAATAGGTCATAGCTACAAGCACAGTTTTTCAAGCAAATTGGATGAGAAGAATGGTAAAATATTTTTTGCAGGAACAAGATGAACCAACAACAATATTTTGTGAAAACAATTCAACCATCATGTTATCAAAGAATCATGTGTTTTATAAGAAAACCAAGCATATTGATACAAGGTATCATTTTATCAGAGAATTAGTGAATAAAAAAGAGTTATGTTTAAAATTCCGCAGGTCAAAAGAACAGGTCGCAAATGTTTTTACAGACGCTTTAGCAACATATGCACTTCAGCATCTGCGTGGTAGTCTAGGAGTCCGCAGCAATAAATGAGTGACAGTAAAATAAAAATTCAATTTTTTGTTGTAATTTTCTTTTGTAATCCCACCTACATATAATTAAGGGGGAGTGTTGGAAATTGTAATTACAAGTCTGTGATATATTTACGTCTCTGTCGAAATCTCAGTCAGTCAGTCTGAAAATCTATATGCATAAAATCACACATTTACTCAAATGTAAGTCCGTAAGAGGAAGCTATAAACAAAGCTGATTTCTATCTTCTCGAGTTCAATTAAGTGGTTGAAAAGTCAATCGATGTTATGGTAGTTTTTAATGTTGATTCAATCTTAGCTTCTGTAGGAAGTCACATCTAGAGTCTATATAAGTATGAGTCATTTAGTTAGTCACATCATGTAGTATGCAGAGCATAAAAGAGAGGTAGAGAGAACATGTGAGAATCAACAATAGATGAGAGGTCGAAGAAGTCTGAGAAGGGATCTATGTCTGAAGTCAGTAGAAGAAGTCATTGGAGTCAAAGCTCATATCTGTCATTTTATTTTGTATTCAAGTTCATTAATATCAATAATTTTATGTATTGACAAGTTTATGTAAGAATAACATTGTGTTATTCAACATTCATAAATCATTTCATTAAGTGTGTGCATTCACAACAAGCCTAATACTCTTCATAGTTTCAATACAATGGTGCATCGTTTTATCACTCCCAAGCTATTTCAGTTTATAGCATTGTGGGATTTTTTTCCATGTCTGGGGTAGGTTTAGGTTTAGGTTTATGTAAACAAACAATTTCCATTTATTTTCTTTTCTATGTAGTTTCCCTATGTGGATTTGAATTGAAAAACAGTTCAAGAAGCATTGTATATAGAACAAAGGTTGAAGAAACATTGTAGATAGGAGTGGAGGGAACAATCTTAAAGCCATAACATCTACATAGAACATTCAACAAAGAGATTAGCAGGTTCATATGCTTTGGTTTTCTTCTTAAAATTCCTCATATATGCTTTGGTTTTCTTCTTTTTCTCTTTTAAAATACCGTAGCTTTTACATTACAACTTTACTATGGCCTCCTTCAATATCATGGCATACTTTTATGTCTATCTATATTCAATTCATTCTCTTGTTCACTAATGAAATAGCCTTGCCTGTAAAACCTTAACCCCAATCTTGCCCATTTACAATATTCAACAACATTATTTTGATAAATTACATGTGTTCGGGAATTCCTTCTTATTTTTTTACATGTGCTAGGGATTGCCAGTTTACAATTTTCACCTACATTCTTTGAATAATCACTTGGAAATAATGGAGTGAGAGTCAATTGCAAGAGTAAGTTGCAAGATATAGTTATGTAGAAGAACTCTATTAGTCAAGAGTCAATAGCGTAGTTGAACTCTACTTCTATGTATGTAGAGTCTAGTTCTCTGTGTTTTGTTGTAACCATCTAAGTAGGTTAGTTTCCTATTGTAACATCCCACTCTGGCGCACTGAGAAAACTTATTCTTTGAGCACACTTGCTCGTAAGTGATCCAGACTATTATGATATTAAAACATTTGTCCTTGATTATGATGCATTATGATCGATGACATGATGTTTTACTACATTGACAGAGACAGGTGCTATTGACTCGGTTTTACTGAGTGAGCAGGGTTTTGGACCTTGAGGATGCAGAGGCATCGACGAAACCCTTGGACTCCGGATCGAGTCAGGGAGTGTGTTATTGGGGTTGATTTCTTACTGTGATTTTGGTGTATTTGATTAAATGATATGATGTGGACATGTTCTGACATGATTTTCGATGATGTAGGCTGACGATAGCTTGTCGAACAGACTCACATATGGAGTAAAGGGGCCACACATGACTACTAGAGAGGTTGAGGGAGAGGTGTGGACAGCATCCCTGCCACAGTCTACTAGCACTCCCGTCGTGGCTCGAACTGTAGGTTAACGATTACCTAGCTCGAGAGGACCCACGATGTTGTGAGGGAAGACTGTACACAATAAGGGGGGGGCCTTATTCCTTAGAAGCCCTTAGTCACTCACGATGATTCTAAGGGGTACACAATAAGGCGGGGGCCTTATTCCTTAGAAGCCCTTAGTCTCCCACAAGTTCACCTGGCAGAGTGTTGTGTAATGTACCCCCTCGTTACGACGACAACCTCTTATAACAAGTGGATTTTTTTTTATTTTTTTTTTAAAGTGTGTGTGCACGTGTACAAGGGAAACAAACATTAAACTCTGCATCGCGACATGACGAAAACCATGACGCATGCAACTGCGATATCAATCATAAGGATCTAAAACGCACATAAACATCTGCAAGCAAGGAATGACTATCAATCTACAGATAATAAGACTGGCTACCCATATGTCCTATCCTGCAGTGGTTAGGACCTCCAAGACACATAAGCAACGCTCAAGCCCAGGTTCCCATCGATTTTAACCATTTAAGGTCTCAGGGATGGCGACTGTTCTGAGGAACATGGAGGTGTCTACATCCTGCCCGACACCATCAATACCAAACTAAAAATGCTAAATCTACCAACATCAATGATTAACTAAGATTCGTTCTATCAACCACATTCCATTTAACCAAGTGTGACAGTACTTCTTACTATTAAACATCACACATTGACTTTAATTAACCACACAGTAACAATATAGCTCTAAATCAATCCATCATAATCAATATTTAATGGCGCATTAAAACATTCATTCTATCTACATGGTGCAAGGGTTGTTAGTCCAATAATCATTGATAATTCTATAATGCAAGAAAATATTGGGATCCATCATTCATTAACACATAAATTCCTATTGCGCACAAGTCTAAGGTCTAAAATCGAAAGACATTCAAGGGTACCTAGTCTAGCATGTGAAATATGCATACCCGTTTTTAATCCCAAATCTTCCCCAACTAACCAGCAACCATTAAATAACCAAGAAGCAATTAACCAGCCTTTATCACAAGCAATTCAATCCATGCATTAAAAATCTTTTAAAGCATAAGCATTAAAGCAATAGAACTATAAGGCATTAAAAATTTAAAAGCATTATACTATAAAGTATTAAAGGTTTTAAAGAATTAAACTATATAGCATCAAAGGTTTTAAGCGTTAATCTATAATTCATGAGAAGGTTTTAAGCATGAACTTATAAAGCATCAATAAGTTTTAAGCGTTAAACTATAAATCATTAAGAAGGTTTTAATCATAACCAAAATGCAATAAATGAAACGGATTAGAAGGAGTAAGACACAAATTACATTCAGCAAGGAGCTTCAACCTTAAAAACACTTTAACGCAGGCAAGCTCACAATAAAAACACAGCCATGAAGGCTGGGTGAGATTGCCCCAAGATACGGGAGCATTCCTGTGTGGTTGTGAAGGAAATGAGGTGGCGTTTCAGCCACCAAGTGTGGTGTGTAGCGGTGTAAGAAGTCGTTGTCATTCTAAAGTAAAAACGGAAAAATTCAGGGAAGGAGCACGAATTACTCTAGGAAGGGAGCATGAAGCTTGCAGGGTTTAACACTGCCCAACACTGGAATGCAATCCTCTTACTGACATCTATCTCAATTCCACCTCATGTGGTTTTACTGGCCACTGACTCTAAAGGGTAATAACAAACAGGGTGGAACGCTACAGCTGTCGAAACAAGAGGTAAAGGGAAGGCATGGGTAATAGGCCATGGTTGTAAAGGAAATTCAAGTCCCCAAAAGAGCTTCACCATGCATTGAAGAAAACAATCAGCTGTAATCAATGGAAAAATCGTCAGGAAGGAGGTACCCCAGGAAAAACGCGCAAAGGTATCCAATAAATGCGGATAGAAGATTACCGATAAAGACTCATTACCCAACAGTGAATTATGTTTCTGAGAAAAGGGAAGGTGGAATGGTGGTTACCAGAGGTGATAATTGAAAAATGCACGGTCGGGGTCCTGAATCGAAATCATCCATAAAATAACAATTTGCATCCAAATATTTATGCATGCAGTGTCCGCTTGTTTTCAGAAGCCAACGCAACCACTTAACATGGGGCATATGCAGGACGTAAGGGGACCCCCACAGCCTGTTCATTGTCTTCCCTAAAGCCATTACTACCACGCATTGGTAAGGTTCATGCTGGAGGGATTATCCTGAATAAGGAGTCGAGATTCTCTGTCAAACCATCAACTCTTGCTCGGGAATTTGAGGTAGCTTAACTCTAACCAAAATGACACCATGAGGGCAGATGCCAGTCGAGGGAGAGTTGTCCTGACATGGTCATGTCCCAATGCAAAGAATAAGAGTGAAGGTAAAAAAAAAAATCTGATTAATGAACGGTGTACAGTGCGGCCCAAGTTAAACGTTGTCCAGAATGGTTCAGGAACCACATGGTAAAGAAAAATGCGTGGCACAAGGAAACAGTGGATGATTCCACCATCGAATGATACTAGCTCAGGGTTATATCTCCGTTAAAATGATGAAGCATTGAGTTTAGATGGCCCTTAACCCAAACATACAGAAACCCAAGCCAGCAAGATAGTTACACAGTCAGTTTACCATATTGGTGAAGAATAAGCAGAACTAGGTTAATAGTCGACCACATTATCTATGCGGAAGATACATCCTTCAAATTAAAAAAAATAACTCCATAATTTCCTTCTCAACCCTGCCCAATTACCACAACTGGGATAACATGCAAACAGTTTAACTTTTGTTACCACAACTACCAACACAGAGTTAAGGGTTTCACCACCGATAAAAGAGGACAGTGCAGAAATAAAACAAGTCAAACACAGAAACAAGCCGCAGATAGAGGTTTACACTTATCACATCTCGGGAATATAAAGCCATGAAGGGTAGCGCAGAAGCATAAGATCCCAGCCAAGGAACAACAAAGCCCAACCCGGACGCTGACCACAAAACCTTAGGCAACAACGAATGGGCAGGGGCTCAAGATCGAATTCTTCCATTTACAACCAACATACAGATCAAGCATAAATTACGAATGATTTCTACTCTAAAATTAACAAGCGTAGCTTTGCCTTATCTCCCACCTCGTATGACATCCGCGCGCTCCATGCTTCTCCCGCTCGCCGACCGTCGAGACCTCACCGGTACCTCCCAGCCAATCGCTAGGGGTACTCTGCTTCCCCCTTAGCCCCCCAAGCTGCAAAGGGGCCACACACTATCCAGATGGTATTTCTAGCTTCCCAGCTCGCCTCGCAAGGCCAAGCTACCACTCGAATCCGAGCTGGAAAATCCCAACTCCTCACAAGTAATCAGTCAAGTCACAAATCTGACAGCATAACGTTATGCTAACAACCGATCCCCCTTCTTCCTCATCTTCCCTTTCTTTTATATAGTTTTTAGCATCTCCAACTTTCCCTAAATCACATTTAAATTAAGTTTTAATAAAAATATTCTAAATATTCTCCTTCGCACAAGTGTCGTCCATCCCCCTCTTTCCTTCAATAATTATTTTCTTTAAATTTATTAATTGTCTCATTTCCCTCACCCACCTAGAGTCGCTCCTAAATTTACTCCTAGGTGTTCCTAGACCCCCTTACATGTTTTAAATACTTTCCCTAAAATGATGTTGCTAATTTAGTTCATTTTAGAAGGTTCTTAATTGTAGATTCCTTACTATGTTGACCTCGCTTTTTACCATAAGTTCTCTTCTTTCCTTTATTATGTTTCCTCCAATTCTTAGTTTCCTAATTTTTATTTTTCCCTTCTTTCCCCTTTTAATAAAGCCAAAATGGCAGTAGCGCTATTTAATATTTTCCTTTTATTCTTAATTTAATATCTTTTTATACTTTCCCAAGTTAAGAATTAATTTCTTCTTTGCAATTTTTAAATCCACTAGTTTTAATTAAATTCTTAATCTCTTCATTTACCCCAAGAATTTTATGAAGACTAAACTATTACTTAAGTGGGTTTTAGTTTAAATTTTTATTTTTATTTTTATAGGGTCTTTTTCTTAAGGTTAAACAAAATTTTTCCCTAGCGAAGTTTTAGACTTAGATTTAGATTCTGAACGGGGCGACAATTATTTAGGAAAGTTGTTTAAGAATTTCTTGATGTGTTAAAAGTCTTAGGGCCATATAGGTTTGTTCCTTCATCAACATCAATGCGACGTGCCCTTCAGGACGCACCACATGCTCCAAGGATGCCACTTGCCTTTCTCGTTTCTTTTGCCCGACGTGTCGTTCAAGAAGCACCACGTGCTCCAAGGGTGCCACTCGTTTCTTGTGTTTCTTTTGCGCGACGTACCCTTCAGGATGCACCACGTGCTCCAAGGGTTCCACTCGCCAACTTGACTAATTGGTAGACATCAACAACCCCTGGAGTCAACACTCTGTTAGGTGAACTTGTGAGAGACTAAGGGCTTCTAAGGAATAAGGCCCCCACCTTATTGCGTGCCCCTTAGAGTCATCATGAGTGATTGTCGCAGTATGCCCTTACGACATCGTGGATCCTCTCAAACTAGGTAATCATTAACCTACAGTTCGAGCCACGGTGGGTGTGCTACTAGGCTGTGGTAGGGCTGTTGTCCATGCCTCTCCATCAACCCCTTTGGAAATCATGTGTGGCCCCTTTACTCCATATGTTAGTCTGGTCAGAAAGCTATCATCAACCTGCATCATCAACAATCGTGTCAGAACATGTCCACATCATATCATCAAATCAATGAAATATCACAGTAAATAAATCAACGCAAATAGCACACTCCCTGACTCAATTCGGAGTCCAAGGGGTTCCATCGATGCCTCTGCATCCTCAAGGTCCAAAACCCTTCACACTCAATAAAACTGAGTCAATAGCACCTGTCTATGTCAAGGCAGTAAAACATCATGTAATCTATCATAACGCATCATAATCAAGGACAAGAGTTTTAATATCATAATAGTCTAGATCACTTGCGAGCAAATGTCCTCAAAGAATAAGTTTTCTCAGTGCGCCAGAGTGGGATGTTACATACACCCCTCTTGGTCTAAAATTCATCCCGAAGTTTCACAGTTTAAATGTCGAAATAAAGGTATCATAGTATCATAAGTCTATCTATCAAACAAAAATGGAAACTGCTGGAACATATCATATGTGTCCACCCAGGTCGCCGAGTGTGGACTATAACTGTCCCATTGGACCTTGACCTGATCTACCGTTCGACGTCGTAAATGTCGAATGTGATGATCTAAGATGCGGACCGGCTCAGCTGTGAGCGCTCCCTCGTCCGATACCTGCAAGGAACTCATGTCAATCACATGTGTAGGATCACTAATATAATGTCTCAAAATAGATACATGAAAAACATCGTGCATATGCCTCAAAGAATCAGGCAAGGCTAGTCGATAGGCCACGGGCCCCTTTCTCTCCACAATCTCAAAATGTCCCATGAACCTAGGAGAGAGTTTAGCTCCCTTCCCAAACTTTATCGAAATCTTATGCGGTATAACCCGCAAGAAGACTCAATTGCTGACCTCGTAGCTACGGTCGACTCGGTGCGCATCGACATAACTCTTCTGTCGATCCTACACTTCTTTAATCCTTTGTCTTATGGTTTGCATTTGGTCTTCCATTTCTTGGATTGCTTCTAGTCCCACTAGAACCCTATCCTCAAGCCAATCCCAACTCAAGGGCATCTGACATGGTCGCCCATAAAGAAACTCAAAAGCTGCCATCTTAATGGTGCTCTGGTAACTGTTGTTGTAAGCGAACTCTACTAGAGGCAAAAATTCCTCCCAACGCTTTTGTTGGTCCATCACGTACATGCGCAACATGTCTTTCAAGGTCTGGTTCGTTCGTTCGATCTATCCATCAGTCTCTGGGTGATATTTAGTACTAAAGTTAAGTTGGGTTCCCAAGGCCTATTGGAAACTCATCCAAAATCGTCCAGTAAACACCGATCCTCGATCGGATATAATCTTCTTAGGCACGCCATGCAGCCTCACAATCTCACTGATGAAAACTCTCGCTATGTCAGGTGCTTGATATTTCGTACATACAGGAATAAAGTGATCACTCTTCGTCAGAGTGTCCACTACTACGAAAATCGAGTCATCTCTCCTTGCCGTCAGTGGCAATGCAACAATAAAATCCATCGAAATGACCTCCCATTTCGATTCCAGAATGGCATGCGGTTGTAGTAATCCTATTGGGTGTCTATGTTTAGCCTTTACCTGCTGACACTCCAGACACCAGGGCACATAGTTGACTATTTCGGCCTTCATTCCCTTCGAGAAGAATAAGGGTTTAAGATCTTCCCTCATCTTCGTAACTCCCGGGTGCGCCATGTAAACTGCTCTACGAGCCTTGCTCAGGGTCAACATCCTCAACTCGTCGTTTGGTGGTACATAAATCCGATCTTTAAACCTCAATAACCCATCACTATCAAATGAAAATCCCTCATATCGTGGTACCATCATAGTGTTTTTTCTGATAAAACCCTCAACCTCTTTGTACCAGTCATCATCACGTTGTAAAGTGAGAATCTTCTCATGTAGATTCGTCTGAAGAGGCAACACCGAAAAGATGTGTGGCCTCCGACTCAAAGCATCTACCACTCGGTTCACCATTCCCTTTATGTAAGTAATCTCAAAGTCGTACTTGCTAAAAAATTCTGACCAACGTCGTTGTCGTGCGTTCAGGTTGCTTTGCGTAAAAATGTGTTGTAGTCCACAATGATCAGTCTTTAATTCAAATTTTCATCCAACAAGGTAGTGTCTCAAAACCTTCAAGGCATATACAATGGCCAATAACTCCAAATCATGTGTCACGTAGTTCTCCTCATGCCTTCTCAGTTTCCTCGAAATGTAAGCGATTACTCGTCCGTCTTGCATCAAGACTCCACCTAAGCCTTCCTTGGATGCGTCGGTGCATACCAAGAAGTCCGCGTCCATGTCAGGGATATTTAGTATCGGTGATGTTTTCAACGACTCCTTAAGCCTCCGAAATGCTTCCGCACATTTCTCGGTTGAAACAAACTTCTTGTTTTTCTTCTGCAATTCCGTGATCGGATTTGCTATCTTCGAAAATCCCTTGACAAACCATAGATAGTATCCTAATAAACCCATAAATCTACGCACTATTGTGACATTCATTGGCGCAGGCCATTCCATAATATCCTTAACCTTTGTTGGATCCACGACGATACCTTCGCCGGAGATGACATGCCCTAAGTAGTGAATCCTCGATTGATAAAAAGGGCATTTGGACAACTTCCCATACAATTTGTGCTCTCGCAGACACTGTAGTACCAAGCGCAAGTGCTCGTCATGCTCCTTCGTCGTCCGAGAGTAGATCAAAATATCGTCAATGAATACTTGGATGAACTTGTCCAAGTACTCGCGGGACACCCCGTTCATCAAACTCATGAATACCCCTGGGGCGTTTGTCAGTCCAAATGGTAAAATAGTAAACTCGTAATGTCCAAAACTCATCTTAAAGGCGGTCTTAGAGACGTCATCCTCCTTGATATGTAACTGGTGATACCCTGATCGCAAATTGATTTTGGAGAACATCGTCGTACCCTTCATTTGATCGAACAGATCATCAATTCTTGGTAAGGGATACTGATTCTTGATCGTAGCCTTGTTTAGTTGATGGTAGTCAATGCAAAGCCTCCACGATACGTCATTCTTTCATATGAAAATAACCGGTTCACCCCACGGTGACACACTAAGACGTATCAGTCCCAGGTCCAACAACTCCTTCAGTTTCATTTTCAACTCTTGCAACTCCGGGGTCAACATCCTATAAGGCATTCTTTCTATCGGTTCGGTCCCCGTTTCAGGTCTATGGTAAACTCCAATTCCCTTTCCGACAGCATGCTAGGTAACTCCTCTGGAAATACGTCCACAAACTCTCTCACCACCGGAAGGTGTTCTAGACCTTCTGCTACTCCCTTCTCGTTTAGCGCAAGGATCTCATAAAGATTGCACCCCTTGCGCATACTCTTCCGTAGCTGTAAGGAAGAGACAAACCTCAGGGAAACTCCCTGGTTCCCTCCTACAATCACACGTCTCTGTCCCTCATCATTGACGAAGCTCAATCATTTTGTCTTACAGTTGAGTATCGCCTCATGTGATTCCAACCAATCCATACCAATTACGACATCATAAGATCCTAATATCATAACGTACAAGTTGGTCTTCGTGACAAAATCTCCCAGGTTAAGGGAACATCTCGTAACCTTTCCTCCAACCTTCTTTTTGGCTCTAGAAGCCATCTCTACGAAGCTACACTCGTCCTGTTCGACTGCCTTTACCTTAATCCTTTTTAGCGTTGCACCAGAAATGAAACTCTTTGTAGCACCGGGATCTATCAAAACAATAAGGGTTTGGTTAGCGATGGTACCTGTCATCTTGAGCACAGTCGACTGGTGCTCTGCCTGGCGGTTATTCACCGCTGTATGAATCTGATGGGCCTTCCCCATATCTCCCACTATAGTGGGTCCGGATGATCTAAACACTTTGTTCCTCTCCACAGGATAGTCACGTTGGTAGTGTGGCTCCCCACACGTCCAACACCCCTTCTTCGGCCCAGTAGTCTTGGTACCCAAAGTAGAAGATGACGGCCCATTGGCCTGGAACCTTGGTTTGTTCTGTTGAACAGGCCTGAACTGCTGCTGCTGCAGGCGATGTTGTTGTTGATGCGGTGGTCCCCGATAAGGTGTTTGTTGCTGAGGCGGTGTTCCCCGAGGTGTAGTGAAAGTGGATCCCCTCTGGAAATCAAGATATCCTGGTGTATGTATTGATGGTGTCTAGTGCTGCAGTGTTCCAGATGAACCCTGCCCTACTGTTCTCGCTGGAGTCTTGGTCTAACGCCCACTGATAAGATCCTCCTCTGCTATGAGGGCCTTCTGGACGACATCGTGCAAGGTTTGAGGCATCAAAATCTGAAACTTTGCATGCAGGTTCCCGTTAAGGACAAACACGAACTGGTTGACCTTAAGTTTCTATGTGTTAAGGTGTGGAGCATACCAGAGAAGCTCCATAAAATGTTCCTCATACTCGGGCACCGTATGACCTCCCTATCGTAATGCATTAAACTCATTGAGATGACGCTCAATGAATTCCTCTGAAGGATACCTCTCTTGGAACCGTTCCTTGAACAGTTCCCATAACACGTCTTCAATGGCCATGTTTAGCTGGGGTAGGAGCGTCTTACACCATAGAAGAGCGCTCCCCTTCAGTTGAAAGACCGCCATGTGGACCTTCATGTTGGAGGTATAATCACGAAGTGCGATGCACATCACCATGTTCTCCAACCATGCATCGACAACTGCACCGTCCGGGGCATCAAAGAACTCAGAAAATTTGACCTTCTCAAGTTCACGGTGAATGCTACCAGTAACGGTCGGTGTGCGCAGTGGAACCTTAGCAGGTGTCCGCACCCTGGCCTCATCTCTGTCCAACTGGCTGATCAGTGCCTCGGACATGCGCTAAAAAGATCTCATCATCCCAACAACATCGCCAACTTCTATTTGCTCCTGTCCGAGAAACTGCTCGCCTCCCTGGGGGTTAGACCCCTCAGGCGTGGATGCTACTGGAGGCGTCACGCCTCCTCCCCTAGCACCCCGTCGTCTTCCTCCACGGCATCCTCTAACCATGATTACCTGCACGCAAACAATCAACTCGATCAGAAATAGTATAATCAAATCAACCCGCTCTGATACCATGTGTAACGTACCCCCTCCTTACAATGAGAACCTCTTATAACAAGTGGATTTTTTTTTTTTTGTTTTTAAAAGTGTGTGCGTGCGTCTACAAGGGAAAAAAACATTAAACTCTGCACCGCGACATGACGACAAGAATGACACATGCAACTTCGATATCAATCAGAAGGATCTAAAACGCACATAAACATCTGCAAGCAAGGAACGACTATCAATCTACAGATAATAGGACTGGCTACCCATTCGTCCTACCCTGCAGTGGTTAGGACCTACAAGACACATAAGCAACGCTCAAGCCCAGGTTCCCATCAATTTTAACGATTTAAGGTCTCAGGGATGGCAACTGTTCTGAGGAACATGGAGGTGTCTACATCACGCCCGACACCATCAATACCAAACTAAAAATGCTAAATCTACCAACATCAATGATTAACTAAGATTCGTTCTATCAACCAAATTCCATTTAACCAGGTGTGACAGTACTTCTTACTGTTAAACATCACACATTGACTTTAATTAACCATGTAGCAATAATATAGCTCTAAATCAATCCATCATCATCAATATTTAATGGCGCATTAAAACATTCATTCTATCTACATAGTGCAAGGGTTGTTAGTCCAATAATCATTGATAATTCTATAATGCAAGAAAATATTGGGATCCATCATTCTTTAACACATAAATTCCTATTTCTCACAAGTCTAAGGTCTAAAATCGAAAGACATTCAAGGCTACCTAGTCTAGCATGTGAAATATGCATACCCGTTTTTAATCCCAAATCTTCCCCAACTAACCAGCAACCATTCAAACTATTTAAACTAGAAGCAACCATTAAATAACCAATAAGCAATTAACCAACCTTTATCACAAGAAATTCAATCCATGCATTAAAATATTTTAAAGCATAAGCATTAAAGCAATAGCACTATAAGGCATTAAAAATTTAAAAGCATTATACTATAATGTATTAAAGGTTTTAAAGAATTAAACTATATACCATCAAAGGTTTTAAGAGTTAATCTATAATTCATGAGAAGGTTTTAAGCATGAACTTATAAAGCATCAATAAGTTTTAAGCGTTAAACTGTAAATCATTAAGAAGGTTTTAATCATAACCAAAACGCAATAAATGAAATGGATTAGAAGGAGTAAGACACAAATTACATTCGGCAAGGAGCTTAAACCCTAACAACACTTTAACACATGCAAGCTCACAATAAAAACACAACCATGAAGGCTGGGTGAGTTCGCCCCGAGATATGGGAGTATTCCTGTGTGGTTGCGAAGGAAATGAGGTGGCGTTTCAACCGCCAGAGGTGGTGTGCAGCGGTGTAAGAAGTCGTTGCCATTCTAAAGTAAAAACGGAAAAAGTCAAGGAAGGAGCATGAATTACTCTGGGAAGGGAGCATGAAGTTTGCAGGGTTTAACGTTGCCCAACGCTGGAACGCAATCCTCTTACTAACATCTATCCCGATTCCACCTCACATGGTTTTATTGGCCATTGACTCTAAAGGGTAATAACAAACAGGGTGGAACGCTTCAACTGTCGAAACAAAAGGTAAAGGGAAGGCGTGGGTAACAGGCCACTGTTGTAAAGGTTATTCGAGTCCCCAAAAGAGCTTCGCCATGCATTGAAGGAAACAATCAACTGTAATCAATGGAAAAATCGTCAGGAAGGAGGTACCCCAGGAAAAATGTGCAGAGGTATCCAGCAAATGCGGATAGAAGATTACCGATAATAACATGTAATAAAGACTCATTACCCAACAATGAATTGTGTTTCTGAGAAAAGGGAAGGTGGAATGGTGGTTACCAGAGGTGATAATTGAAAAATGCATGGCCGGGGTCCTGAATCGAAATCATCCATAAAATAACAATTTGCATCCAAAGATTTATGCACGCAGTGTCCGCTTGTTTTCAGAAGCCAACGCAACCACTTAAGATGGGGCCTACCCAGGAAGCAAGGGGACCCCCACAGCCTGCTCGATGTCTTTCCTAAATCCATTACTGCCACGCATTGGTGAGGCTTGTGATGGAGGGATTATCCTGAATAAGGAGTCGAGATTCTCTGTCGAACCATCAACTGCTACTCGGAAATCTGAGGTAGCTTAACTCTAATCAAAACGACACTGTGAGGGAAGATTCCAGTCGAGGGAGAGTTGTCTTGACACGGTCATGTCCCAACGCCAAGAATAAGAGTGAAGGTAAAAAAAAAAATCCGATTAATGAACGGGGTACAATGTAGCCCAAGTTAAACACTGTCCAGAATGGTTCAGGAACCATAGGGTAAGGAAAAACGCGTGGCACAAGGAAACAGTGGATGATTCCACCATCGAATGATACTCGCTCAGGGTTAGATCTCTGTTAAAATGATGAAGCGCTAAGTTTAGATGGCCCTTAACCCAAACATACAAAAACCCAAGCCAGGAAGATAGTTACATAGTCGGTTTACCCGATTGGTGAAGAATAAGCAGAACTAGGTTAATAGCCAACCACATTACCTATGCGGAAGATACATCCTTCAAATTTAATAAAATAACTCCATAATTTCCTTCTCAACCCTGCCCAATTACCACAGTTGGGATAACATGCAAATAGTTTAACTTCTGTTACCACAACTACCAACGCAGAGTTAAGGATTTCACCACCGATACAAGAGGACAGTGCAGAAATAAAACAATTCAAACACAGAAAGCAACCACAGATAGAGGTTTACGCTTATCACATCTCGGGAATATAAATCCATGAAGGGTAGCGTAGAAGCATAAGATCCCAACCAAGGAACAATAAAGCCCAACCCGGACGTTGACCACAAAACCTTAGGCAAAAACGAATGGGCAGGGGCTCAAGACCGAATTTGTCCATTTACAACCAACATACAGATCAAGCATAAATTACCAATGCATTCTACTCTACAATTAACGAGCTTGCCTTTGCCTTATCTCCTGCCTCGTATGACTTCTGCACGCTCTGTGCTTCTCCTGCTCTCCGACCGTCGAGACCTCACATGTACCTCCCAACCAATCTCTAGGGGTACTTTGCTTCCCCCTTAGGCCCCTGAGAGGCAAAGGGGCCACACACTATCCAGATGGTATGTCTAGCTTCCCAGCTCGCCTCGCAAGGCCAAGCTACCACTCCAATCTGAGCTGGAAAATCCCAACTCCTCACAAATAATCAGTCAAGTCACAAATCCGGAAGTGTAACATTACACTAATAGCCGATCCCCCTTCTTCCTCATCTTCCCTTTCTTTTATAGAGTTTTTAGCACCTCCAACTTTCCCTAAATCACATTTAAATTATGTTTTAATAAAAATATTCTAAATATTCTCCTTCGCACAAGTGTCGTCCATCCCCCTCTTTCCTCCAATAATTATTTTCTTTAAATTTATTAATTGTCTCATTTCCCTCAACCACCTAGAGTTGCTCCTAAATTTACTCATAGGTGTTCCTAGATCCCCTTACATGTTTTAAATACTTTCCCTAAAATGATGTTGCTAATTTAGTTCATTTTAGAAGGTTCTTAATTGCAGATTCCTTACTATGTTGACCTCGCTTTTTACCATAAGTTCCCTTCTTTCCTTTATTATGTTTCCTCCAATTCTTAGTTTCCTAATTTTTATGTTTCCCTTCTTTCCCCTTTTAATAAATCCAAAATGGCAGTAGCGTTATTTAATCTTTTCCTTTTATTCTTAATTTCATATCTTTTTATACTTTCCCAAGTTAACAATTAATTTCTTCTTTGCAATTTTTAAATCCACTAGTTTTAATTAAATTCTTACTCTCTTCATTTACCCCAAGAATTTTATGAAGACTAAACTATTACTTAAGTGGGTTTTAGTTTAAAAATTTATTTTTATTTTTATAGGGTCGTTTTCTTAAGGTTAAACAAAATTTTACCCTAGACAAGTTTTAGACTTAAATTTAGATTATGAACAGGGGGACAATTATTTAGGGAAGTTGTTTAATAATTTCTTAATGTGTTAAAAGTATTAGGGCCATTTAGATTTGTTAATTCATCAACATCAATGCGACGTGCCCTTCAGGACGCACCACATGCTCCAAGGGTGCCACTCGTTTCTTTTGCGCGACGTGCCCTTCAGGATGCACCATGTGCTCCAAGGGTGCCACTCGCTTCTTGTGTTTCTTTTGCACGACGTGCCCTTCAGGATGCACCACGTGCTCCAAGGGTGACACTCGCCAACTTGACTGATTGGTAGACATCAATAACCCTTGGAGTCAACACTCCTCTAGGTGAACTTGTGGGAGACTAAGGGCTTCTAAGGAATAAGCCCCCCGCCTTATTGCGCGCCCCTTAGAGTCATCATGAGCGACTGTCGCAGTCTGCCCTCATGACATCATGGATCCTCCTGAACTAGGTAATCATTAACCTACAGTTCAAGCCACGGCGGGAGTGCTAGTAGACTGTGGCAGGGTTGTTGTCCACGCCTCTCCCTCAACCCCTCTGAAAATCATGTGTGGCCCCTTTACTCCACATGTGAGTCTGGTCGGCAAACTATCATCAGCTTGCATCATCAACAATCGTGTCAGAACATGTCCACATCATATCATCAAATAAATGAAATATCACAGTAAATAAATCAAAACAAATAGCACACTCCCTGACTCAATCCGAAGTCCAAGGGTTTCCATCGATGCTTTTGCATCCTCAAGGTCCAAAACCCTTCACACTCAATAAAACTGAGTCAATAGCACCTGTCTATGTCAAGGCAGTAAAACATCATGTAATCTATCACAACGCATCATAATCAAGGACAAACATTTTAATATCATAATAGTCCAGATCACTTGCGAGCAAGTGTCCTCAAAGAATAAGTTTTCTCAGTGCGCCAGAGCGAGATGTTACATGTTGACTCCAGGGGTTATTGATGTCTACCAATCAGTCAAGAGGCGAGTGTCACCCTTGGAGCATGTGGTGCATCCTGAAGGCCACATCACGCAAAAGAAACACAAGAAGCGAGTGCCACCCTTGGAGCATGTGGTGCATCCTGAAGGGAACATCGCGCAAAAGAAACAAAAGAGGCGAGTGGCACCCTTGGAGCACGTAGTGCGTCCTGAAGGGAACGTCACAATGATGATGATAAAGGAACGAACCTAGATGGCCTAAGACTAATATCTCATTAAGAAATTAAAAAAGAACAACTTCCCTAATTAAAATGTCTCATAGTTAAGAATCTAAGTCCTAAGTCTAAAACTTTTCTAGGGGTAAAAAAATTTCTACCATTAAGAAAAAAACCTTATAAAAATAAAATAATAAAATTTTAAACTAAAAACCACTTAAGAAATAGTTATGGACTTCATAATTTTTTGGGTAAAATGAAGAGAGTAAGAACTTAATTAAAATCTGTGGATATCAAAGGTAAAGAAGAAATAAATTATTGTCATGCCTGTATAGTTCTAAACATCATTAAGTTTCCTAAACATTTTAAGAAAGTAAACTGAAACAAAACTTCATAACATGATATTGACTTTTATAACAGCAACTTCAGTATCTTGGATTTATCAATAAATATTAAATTATTTACAGTATGAAATAAATACACAACTTAACAAGTACCTGGATTTGATGCTAATTTTCGTTGCCTCTTTGCTTTGCTGCTACCTTTCTGCTCCTTGCTACACAGATCAACCCTGCCACAAACAGGAAAATAATTGCCCAAAACTATTGTCCTCCCTGCCAACTAGGAAAACTACCTAGCTCCAGGATATCGACGGATATCCTGGCCCTCCATGCCCAAAACCTCCAGCAACTTAGTGCCTCCCTTGATCAAAAGTCATAGTCCATAACACTCTGTTCCTTTCTCACAGCAAGCCAACAATCCACAAAATATCACAGTCTCACAGCCAATACCATAGTGCACAGAAAATCGTTGCTCACAGCAAGACACAGATCATAGCATCCATTCTGTACCCTCCCGTTGAATGGTGCGCACATCCCCCTCTTCCCATCCCTTATTCCTCCCTGCCGACTCACGCAGTTACTTCCTCAACCACCCTCTATCCACCGTCCTTCATCATGATTTATTGTTTTATCTTCTCGGGATCCATGGCTATCCCTCTCTGCATACACCACCATTTTATATCATTTTTCATTGATCTTTTAATTTTACTTCACAGGTCATTAAATGTGATCTGTAGTTTGAATTATTACTCAGTTAACCATAATTAAATTCTGTTAATTAATTTTACTTTATAATCTTAAGCATGTATCCAATTAGGGTCGTTACATACACCCACCCTTCAAGAAACTTCGTCCCAAAGTTTAAGGTGTCTGATGATACAAAGGAAAATAACATGGTTCACACATTCACAACAAGTAACTGACATTATCAGTAAGTAAGTCAAGAAAATCATACATACTAGTGTATGTGTATAAGGAATGCATGTGTAGCTAGTACATGCAAATCTCGTGCACATACTAATATTCAAAGTTTCATCATTTAATAATTTAGGTATGCATTCAATCCAAGCAGCAAGGCTAGTCTTTTATAAAAGACAACAATCAATTAATTATGTGAGAAATTGTTTTAATTACAATTGTTCGGTTTAATAATTTATTTTAAACATCTGTGGTTTAGTTACATAATAATGAATATTCATATATACATATTTTTCTTCATCAAATCCCACCACAAGACAGATCTCCATGTAGTCTCAACTATTCTACTCATCCTTCCTCCCTAACCTACTTCCAACTCCATTCCTATCCGTCCTCTGCTAGACTATCTTGGAGCGTCATCTATACTGACCTAACTCCAAATAGAACCCGTAAGTGGAAGTGTCGCTATCTAGACCAAGCTTCCCTAGCAGGTAACTGACAGTCCTCATCACACGTCTTGGGGAGCGTGAACCAACACCTTCCTCCCAGGACTTCAAGTTTCGGAGGATACACGGTGGGAAATGCCTCCACCCCTCCTATAAGAACCAGGGTCAACACCCTACAATGGAGGATACTCGATGGGAAATGCCTCCACCCCTCCTATTAGAACCAGGGTCAACACCCTACAATGGAACATACAGGGGCACTGTGTTGCTGGAGGTTTTGTCATCGTTTATTTGGTTTTGGGCAGTGTTAGCATCAAAATCATAGCATAATCATGCACTAGTCCACATATCACAGCAATGCATCCAAATCAATATAATTTCACACACATTATTCATACCATAATGTTTTCCAGTTAGTGGTCCTGATATCCACTTTCATCAGCATTATCACTTGGCTATTTCATAGCCCATAACCTGCAGATTAGTCTGCAACACAAAATCATATATTTCTATGCATTATCATCATATAATTGCATGCTTTCCTCACTTCAATTTGGTATCCCGTACCAACATATTAACATCAAAGTTTTTCAATTTGAATTAGATTTCACAATATCCCATAATTCATACTCTTTACACATTCACAAGATTATCATTTACCAAAATAGATTTCATTGTATCCAACATCATTCTAATGGTATTTAAACATTCTACAATTTCTCTTTCTCACACTTTGTCTTATCATATACATCATCATCAGTATCATTTAAACATTCATAAAATTTTCATTCACAAAATAGATCGCACTACATGCATCATCATCAACAACACTTAAACATTCATTACTGTTCATAAGTTTAAAATTTAACTATATCACTTAATAGTTTCACTGTGACTAGGAAATAAAGTGTATAGGCCTCAGGTAATCCTGGCCGTCTAAGTCAAAAGGTGGTGTTACCCACACCCCTCCTTCGAGAAACACGTTCTCGAGGTGGTCAAAATAGTGAGGGATAGTCTCGCCGTAGTGTCTCGGTGTCCTCCCAAGTAGAAGATCCTGGACTATACTTGTCCCACTGGACCTTAACTTGGTTTATCAAACGGTTTCTGAGCTGTCGAACTCTACGGTCCCATATGTGTAATGGTTCTACCGTGAGGGTTTCCACGTCCAATACCTGCAATTATTTCCAGTTTAGTTTATGTGATTCATCAGCAACATAATGACGTAAAACAGATACATGAAATACATTATGAGTTTTATGCAAGTGGGGTGGCAGTTTGAGACGATAGGCAACGGTTCCAATTTTCTCTTGGACCCTAAATGGCCCTATAAACCGAGGTGACAACTTTGTCCCCTTCTCGAACCGTATGGTACTCTTATTAGGCCTGATACGAATGAAAACTTGGTCCCCTACTTCATAATTTCGGTCGGTCCTGTGTGCATCCGCATAACTTTTCTGTCTATCATGTGCTTCTTTTAGTCTCTGTCTGATCTGAATCACCTGTTCCTCCATTTCCTGAATCAATTCTGGCCCAACTGTTACTCGGTCATCTAATCTATCCCAACTCAATGGTGTTCTGCATGACCTTCCATACAAAGCTTCGTATGGTGGCATTCTGATGGAACTATGATAACTGTTATTATAGGCAAACTCTACCAAAGGTAGGTACTTCTCCCATTGGGTTTGATTATCCATCACATACATCCTAAGCATGTCTTCCATGACTT
>ML779980.1:136173-160078 GCA_009831015.1 Picea engelmannii
TTTCATTGATCTTTTAATTTTACTTCACAGGTCATTAAATGTGATCTGTAGTTTGAATTATTACTCAGTTAACCATAATTAAATTCTGTTAATTAATTTTACTTTATAATCTTAAGCATGTATCCAATTAGGGTCGTTACAATTATTTAACTTGTGAAAGTGTAAAAATATATTAAATTAATAATAAAAGGAAAAGAGTAAATAGTGCAACTGCCATTTGGGCTCTAATAAAAAGGGGAAAGAAGGGAATAATAAAAATTAGGAAACTAAGAAATGGAGGAAATATAATAAGGGAAAAAAGGGAACTTATGGTAAAAAGTGAGGTCAACATAATAAAGAATATGCAATTAAGAACCTTCTAATTTGAACTAAATTAGCAACTTCATTTTAGGGAAAGTATTTAAAACCTGTAAGGGAATCTAGGAACACCTAGGAGTAAATTTAGGAGCAACTCTAGGTGGGTGAGGGAAATAAGACAATTTAATAAATTAAAGAAAATAGTTAATGGAGAAACGTGGGGGATGGATGACACTTGTACAAAGGAGAGTTTTTAGAAGATTTTTATTAACACTTAATTTAAATGAGATTTACGAAAAGATGGAAGTTCAAAAACTCTATAAAAGAAAGTGAAGAGAATGAAGAAAAAAAGGGGGTTGTTAGTGTAACGTTACACTGCCGGATTTGTGACTTGATTGATTACTTGTGGGGAGTTGGGATTTCCCAGCTTGAATAGGAGTGGTAGCTCGGCCTTGCGAGGCGAGCTGGGAGCTAGACGTACCATCTAGATAGTGTGTGGCCCCTTTGCAGCTCGGGGGGCTAAGGGGGAAGCAGAGTACCCCTTATGTTGGCTGGGAGGTACCGGTGAGGTCTCGACGTTCGGCGAGCGAGAGTGGCACGGAGCACGTGGACATCACTCGGAGCAGGCGATCAGGCAACGATATGTTTTTCATTTTGCATGATAGAAGGTATTAGGACCTTGGCCCTCTCTTATGGTTATCATCATTTTTATCTTGGCTTATCTCTGCATGGGTTCTCGTCGGATTGATTGGGTTTCCTTTCCGTTCCTTGGCGATTGAAATTGTGTTACAGTTATAAAATATTTCTTCTTACTCTGCTGTTGCATGTCGGTTGGGATAAAAGAGATTTTATGACTGTGTTTTATATCACTGTGGGCGTTTATAGATTACAGTGGGCATTTTATATAGTACTATGGGAATTTTATAGTACCACGGTGGGCGTTTATATATTACAGTGGGCGTATTTATATTGATGTGGGAATTTTTATATGACTATGGGCATTTATATATGACTGTGAGTGTTTTATATAGTACTATGGGCGTTCTATACCACTGTGGGCGTATATATATATTACAGTGGGCGTATTTATATTGATGTGGGCATTTTTATATGACTGTGGGTGTTTATATATGATTGTGGGCGTTTTACATATTACTGTGGGCGTTTTATATCACTATGGGTGTTTATAAATTACAGTGGGCATTTTTATATTGATGTGGGCGTTTTTATATTACTATGGGTGTTTTCTATTACTGTGAGCATTTTGTATATCACTGTGGGCATTTTCGTTTTTGTAAATTTAGATCTGAGAATTCGTTCTAGCAATAGTTGTATGGGCATTTTCGTTTGTGTAAATTTAGATTTGAGAATTCGTTCTGGCAATAGTTTTATGGGCATTTTCGTTTTTGTAAAATTAGATCTGAGAATTCGTTTTGGCAATAGTTGTATGGGCATTTTCATTTTTGTAAATTTAGATCTGAGAATTCATTCTGGCAATAGTTGTATGGGCATTTTCGTTTTTGTAAATTTAGATATGAGAATTCATTCTGGCAATAGTTGTATGGGAATTTTCGTTTTTGTAAAATGAGATCTGAGAATTCGTTCTGGCAATAGTTGTATGGGCATTTTCGTTTTTGTAAATTTAGATCTGAGAATTCATTCTGGAAATAGTTGTATGGGCATTTTTGTTTTTGTAAGATTAGATCTGAGAATTCATTCTTGCAATAGTTGTATGGGCATTTTTGTTTTTGTAAAATTAGATCTGAGAATTCATTCTGGCAATATTTGTATGGGCATTTTCGTTTCTGTAAATTTAGATCTGAGAATTCGTTCTAGCAATCTTCCTTGTAACTCTGTTACTGAAGAATCCCCCTCTAGCACTTTCGTGTTGTAAAGGTGTATTGTGATTGTTCTGGAAATGTGATTGGGTAATTCGTTACTGGATTGGGTTGTTGGCAATATCATTTGTAATGGTGGATGTATTTACTTTATAATAGTTTTCTGGTTGTAGATCAACAAGGCACCAACTTAATAATGTGAACGAGTGTAATGATTATATTTCTGACGACCTTGAATTAATGATACACAAGTCAGAGGTTATAATTTCAAGGTAATCTCTGCCTTTAGATTTCTAAAAGATAGGTTATTACTGAAAGGATATTTTATTCTTAATAAGGTTCAAGGAGTGGTGCTTTTAGAAATTTAGAAGGCAGCGAGGGATTACTCCTCTAGTAAAAAATAAATCTTCTTGTTTAGCTAGTCTTATTTATTTAAGTTAGATGAGATAACTTATTTTATTCTAGTATTCAAATGAAATGTTAGGGTTAGATAACATAAGGTGAAATTTTAAATGTTATTTTTATTTGCATTGTTATGGCCATATAATGTAAAGATGTTGTTGTCTTATTGTACTGTTATTGAAATTTTATTATAAATGATAACATAAATGGTATAGTAATGTGTAACTGTATTGCCACTGTAAAATAGTGTCTGTAATATGTAAAGGTAATATTTTATTGCAATATAAAATAAAATATAATGTTAGTGGTTGATAACATGATATGTAATTTTATTGTTATTTTGAGTGCAAGTTATGGTAATATAAGATATAATGACATTGTCATTTTATTTTAATGCTATTGAAATTTTATTGTTATTGATGACACATAAAATATAAGGTCCTTGAACTAAGTACCATAAATTATTATGATTTAGTAAATGGGGATTTTCAATTACTTCATTTTACATTATTCTAAGGTTGGGTTGGGTAGCTCGTCGATTATTGGAATTTAAATGGAGTATTTGGTCTGTAATTAATGCCAATTGAGTCGTAGAAATACCTTGTCTTGACAATGGTTGGCCATTTTCGGAGTCCTTCTGACTTGCGCATTCTGTAGAGGACGTGTCTGTTCATTTGATAATTTTTGTACTTGGTTGTGATCATTTAATTGCTTGGTCTGCTTGTGTCAGGTGGGATGTAGACACCTCCATGTTCCTCAGAACAGTCGCCAACCCTGAGACCTTAAATGGTTAAAATTGATGGGAACCTGGGCTTGAGCATTGTTTATGTGTCTTGGAGGTCCTAACCATTGCAACGTAGGACGGGTGGGTAGTCAGACTTACTTATTGTCGATTGATCATCATTAAATGCATGCAGTTACTTGTTGTGCGTCTTAAGTCATCATGTTGTGTTCATCGTGGTTTGCGCCTTGTTCGTTGTTGGGTGGAGATGAAGAGTTGAATGTATTTATTTCCCTTGTACACGCCCGCACACACCTTTAAACAAAAAAAAAATTGCACTTGTTCTAAGAGATTTGTCGGTGTAACGAGGAGGTTCGTTATATATGGTATTAAAGCCAGGTTCAACCCACGACTTAGGATCGCTACGGCCTTCGCTGACATGATTTGATATTACTGTTGCTAATCGAGTTTATTGTGTGCATGCAGGTAATCATGGTTAGAGAACATCGTAGAGGTAGAGGACGGGGTGCTAGGGGAGGAGGCGCGAAGCCCCCAGTAGCATCCACGCCGGAGGGGTCTAACCCCCATGGAGATGAGCAGGTTCTCAAATAGGAGCAGATAGTATTTGGCGATGTAGTCGGGATGATGAGATCCTTTCAACGCATGTCCAAGGCACTGATCAATCGTTTGGACAGAGATGAGGCTAGGGCACCGACACCCACTGAGGTTGCGCCGCACGCACCGACCGTTACTGGTAGCATTCACCGTGAACTCAAGAAGGTCAAATTTCCTGAGTTCTTTGGTGCCCTGGACGGCGCAGCCACTGAGGCATGGTTGGAGAACTTGGCGATGTGCTTCACACTTCCCGATTATACCTCCAACATGAAGGTCCACATGGCGGTCTTTCAACTGAAGGGGAGCACTCTTCTATGGTGGAAGACGCTCCTAACGCAGCTGAACATGGCCATCGAAGACATGTCATGGGAACTGTTCGAGGAATGGTTCCGAGAGAGGTGCCTTTCAGAGGAATTCATTGAGCACCATCTCAATGAGTTCAATGCTTTGCGACAGTGAGGTCATACGGTGCTCGAGTACGAGGCCCGTTTTATGGAGCTTCTCTGGTATGCTCTGCACCTTAACACCGAGAAACTAAAGGTAAATAGGTTTGTATTCGACCTTAACGGCAGCCTGCGTGCAAAGGTTAGGATTTTGATGCCTCAAACCTTGCACGATGTTGTCCAGAAGGCCCTCATAGCAGAGGAGGAGCTTATCAGTGGGGGTCAGACCAGGACTCCAGCGAGACCAACAGGGCAGGTTTCATCTGGAACACAACAACACCAGACACTAGTGAGACATGCACTGGGATATTGTGGCTTCTAGAGGGGATCCACTTTCACTACACCCCGGGGACCGCCACCTCGGCAGCGGACACCTTATCGGGGACCACTGCATCAACAGTAGCGTCACCTGCAGCAGCTGTAGTTTAGGCCTGTTCAGCAGAATAGACTAGAGTACCAGGCCAGTGGGCCGTCATATTCTACTTCAGGTACCAGGACTACTGGGCTGAAGAAGGGGTGTTGGACGTGTGGGGAGCCACATTACCAACGCGACTGTCCTGTGGAGAAAACCCGAGCGTTCGGATCAGCAGGACCCACTATCGTGGGAGATATGGGAAAGGCCCATCGGATTCATGCAGTCCTGAATAACCATCAGGCAGAGCATCAATCAACTATGCTCGAGACAACAAGTACTATTGCTGACCAGACCCTTAGTATTTTGATAGATCCTGGTGCTACCGAGAGTTTCATTTCTGGTGTAGCGCTAAAAAATATTAAGGTAAAGGAAGTCGAACAAGATGAGCTTAGCTTTGTAGGGATGGCTTCAAGATCAAAACAGAAGGTTGGAGGAAAGGTTATGGGTTGTGCCCTTAACCTCAGAGAGTTTGTCACGAGGACCAACCTATACGTCATGATCTTAGGATCTTATCATGTCGTGATTGGTATGGATTGGTTGGAGTCGCATGAGGAGATACTCAACTATAACACGAAACAGTTGAGTTTGGTCGATTACGAAGGACAAAGACGTGCGATTGTAGGATGGAACCAAGGATTTTCCCTGAGGTTCATCTCTTCCTTACAGTTATAGAAGAGTATGCGCAAGGGGTGCAAGATTTATGCAATCCTTGCGCTAAATGAGAAGGGAGTAGTAGAAGGTCTAGAACACCTTCTAGTGGTGAGAGATTTTGCAGACGTGTTTTCGGAGGAGTTACCTGGGATGCCTCCAGAGAGGGAATTGGAATTTACCATAGACCTAAAACCGGGGACTGAACTGATAGCAAGAACGCCTTGTCGGATGTCGACCCCAGAGTTACAAGAGTTGTAAATGCAACTAAAGGAGTTGTTGGACCTGGGACTGATACGTTCTAGTGTGTCACCGTGGGGTGCACCAGTTATTTTCATACGAAAGAAGGATGAATTGTGGAGGCTTTGCATTGACTATCGTCAACTGAACAAGGCCATGATCAAGAATCAATATCCCTTGCCAAGAATGGATGATCCATTTGATCAAATGAAGGGTGTGACAGTGTTCTCCAAGATCGATTTACAATCAGGGTATCACCAATTACAGATCAAGGAGGATGACGTCCCTAAGACCGCGTTTAAGATGATATTTTGACATTATGAGTTTACTATTTTACCATTTGGACTCTCAAACGCCCCAGGGGTATTTATGAGTTTGATGAATGGGGTGTTCTGTGAGTACTTGGACAAGTTCATCTAAGTGTTCGTTGAGGATATTTTGATTTACTCTTGTACAATGGAGGAGCATGACGAGCACTTGCGCTTGGTACTACACTGTCTGCGAGAGCACAAATTGTATGGGAAATTGTCCAAATGCTCTTTTTATCAATCGAAGATTCACTACATAGGGCATGTCATCTCCGACGAAGGTATTGCCGTATATCCAGCCAAGTTCGAGGCTATTATGGAATGTCTTGTGCCGACAAATGTCATGGAAGTGAGTAGCTTTATGGGTTTAGTAGGATACTATTGACGGTTTGTCGAGGGATTTTTGAAGATAGCAAATCCGATCACGGAATTGCAGAAGAAAAACAAGAAGTTTGTTTGGACCGAGAAATGTGCGAAGCATTTCGGAGGCTTAAGGAGTTGTTAACAAGAACGCCGATACTAAAGGTCCCTGACATGGACGTGGACTTCTTGGTATGCACAGACGCATCCAAGGAAGGTTTAGGCAGAGTCTTGATGCAAGATGAACGAGTGATTGCTTACATTTCGAGGAAGCTGAGAAGGCATGAGGAGAACTACGTGACGCATGATTTGGAGTTATTATCCATCGTATATGCCTTGAAGGTTTGGAGATACTACCTTGTTGGACAAAAAATTGAACTAAAGACTGATCATTGTGGACTACAACATAGTTTTACGTAAAGCGACCTGAACGCGTGACAATGGCGTTGGTCAGAATTGCTTAGCGAGTACAACTTTGAGATTACTTACATAAAAGGAACAATGAACCATGTGGCAGATGCTTTGAGTTGGAGACCATGCATCTTTTTGGTGTTTCCTCTTCAGACTAATCTCCGTGAGAAGATTCTTACTTTACAGCATGGTGACGACTGGTACAAAGAGTTCGAGGGTTTTATCGGACAAAACACAATGATGGTATCATGATATGAGGGATTTTCATTTGACAGCAATGGATTATTGAGGTTTAAAAGTCGGATTTACGTATCGCCAAACGACGAGTTGAGGATGTTGATCCTAAGCGAGGCTCATAGAGAAGTTTACATGGCTCACCCGGTAGTCACGAAGATGAGGGCATACCTTAAACCTTTATTCTTTTGGAATGGAATGAAGGTCGACATAGTCAACTATGTGGCTAGATGTCTAGAGCGCCAGCAGGTAAAGGCTGAACATAGACACCCAACAAAATTACTACAACCACATGCCATTCCGAAATCGAAATGGGAGGTTATTTTGATGGATTTTATTGTTGGATTGCCACTGACGGAAAGGAGACATGACTCGATTTTCGTAGTAGTATACACTCTGATGAAGAGTGCTCACTTTATACCTATGCGTATGACATATCGAGCACCTAACATAGCTAGAGTTTTCATCAGTGAGATTGTGAGGCTGCATGGCGTGCCTAAGAGGATTATATCCGATCAAGGATCGATGTTTACTGGACGATTTTGGACGAGTTTCCAAGAGGCCTTGGGAACCCAACTTAACTTTAGTACTGCGTATCAACCAAATATAGACAGATAGACTGAATGAATAGACCAAACCTTGGAGGACATGTTGCGCATGTACGTAATGGACCAACAAAATCATTGGGAATAATTTGTTCCACTAGTGGAGTTCTCTTACAACAACAGTTACCAAAGCACCATTAATATGGTGCCCTTCGAGTTTCTTTATGGGCGACCGTGTCAGACGCCCTTGAGTTTGGATTGGCTTGAGGATAGGGTCTTGGTGGGACCAGAAGCGATCCAGGTAATGGAAGAGAAAATGAAAACCATAATACAAAGGATTAAAGAAGCACAGGATCGACAGAGGAGTTATGTCGATGTGCACTGAGTCGACCATAGTTACAAGGTCGGCGATCGAGTCTTCTTGCGGGTTAAACCACATAAGAGTTTGATCAAGTTTGGAAAGGTATCTAAACTCTCTTCTAGGTTCATGGGACCTTTCGAGATTATGGAGAGAAAGGGACCCGTGGCCTATCGATTAGCCTTGCCTGATTCTTTGAGGAGTATGATTGATGTTTTTTATGTATCTCTTTGAGACATTATATTAGTGATCCTACACTTGTGATTGACTTGAGTTCCTTGCAGGTATCGGACGAGGGATCACTCACGGCTGAGCCAGTCCGCATCTTAGATCATTGCATTTGACAGTTGCGACGTTGAACGATAGATCAGGTCAAGGTCCAATGGGACAATTATAGTCCGCACTCGGCGACCTGGGAGGATGCATATGATATGCACCAATAGTTTCCAATTTTGTATGATAGATAGACTTATGATACTATGATACACTTATTTCAACACTTATACTATGAAACTTTGAGATGAAGTTTAGACCAAGAGGGGGATGTAACATCCTGCTCTGGTGCACTGAGAAAACTTATTCTTTGAGGACACTTGCTCGCAAGTGATCCAGACTATTATGATATTAAAACATTTGTCCTTGATTATGATGCGTTATGATAGATGACATGATGTTTTACTGCAATGACAGAGACAGGTTCTGTTGACTCATTTTTACTGAGTGAGCATGGTTTTGGACCTTGAGGATGCAGAGGCATTGACGGAACCCTTGGACTCTAGATCGAGTCCGGGAGTGTGCTATTGGGGTTGATTATTTACTGTGATTTTAGTGCATTTGATTAGATGATATGATGTGGACATGTTCTGACACGATTGCTGATGATGCAGGCTGACGATAACTTGCTGACCAGACTCACATATGGAGTAAAGGGGATATACAGGACTACAAGGGAGGTTGAGGGAGAGGTGTGGACAACAACCCTGCCACAACCTACTAGCACTCCCGGCATGGCTAGAAATGTAGGTTAACTATTACATAGTTCGAGAGGACCCACGATGCCATGAGGGTAGTCTATGACAGCCGCTCACGATGATTCTAAGGGGCGCACAATAAGGCAGGGGGCTTATTCCTTAGAATCTCTTAGTCTCCCATAAGTTCACCTGGCAGAGTGTTGACTCCAGGGGTTATTGATGTCTACCAATCAGTCAAGAGGTGAATGGAACCCTTGGAGCATGTGGTGCATCCTGAAGGGCACATCACGCAAAAGAAACACAAGAAGCGAGTGGCACCCTTAGAGCACGTGGTGCGTTCTGAAGGGCATGTCACGCAAAAGAAACAAAAGAGGTGAGTGGCACCCTTGGAGAACGTAGTGTGTCCTGAAGGGCACGTCACAATGATGATGATAAAGGAACGAACCTAGATGGCCTAAGACTAATATCTCATTAAGAAATTAAAAAACAACAACTTCCCTAATTAAAATGTCGCCTAGTTCAGAATCTAAGTCCTAACTCTAAAACTTCGCTAGGGGTAAAATTTTGTCTACCATTAAGAAAAATACCTTATAAAAATAAAATAATAAAATTTTAAACTAAAAACCACTTAAGTAATAGTTATGGACTTCATAATTTTTTGGGTAAAATGAAGAGAGTAAGAACCTAATTAAAATCTGTGGATATCAAAGGTAAGGAAGAAATAAATTATTTAACTTGTGAAAGTGTAAAAAGATATTAAATTAATAATAAAAGGAAAAGAGTAAATACTGCAACTGCCATTTTGGCTCTAATAAAAAGGGGAAAGAAGGGAATACTAAAAATTAGGAAACTAAGGAATGGAGGAAACATAATAGGGGAAAGAGGGGAACTTATGGTAAAAAGCGAGGTCAACATAGTAAAGAATATGCAATTAAGAACCTTCTAATTTGAACTAAATTAACAACTTCATTTTAGGGAAAGTATTTAAAACCTGTAAGGGAATCTAAGAACACCTAGGAGTAAATTTAGGAGCAACTCTAGGTGGGTGAGGGAAATAAGACAATTCAATAAATTAAAGAAAATAGTTAATGGAGAAACGTGGGGGATGGATGACACTTGTACGAAGGAGAGTTTTTAGAAGATTTTTATTAAAACTTAATTTAAATGAGATTTAGGAAAAGATGGAAGTTCAAAACTCTATAAAAGAAAGGGAAGATAATGAAGAAAAAAAGGGGGTTGTTAGCATAACGTTACGTTGTCGGATTTGTGACTTGACTGATTACTTGTGGGGAGTTGGGATTTCCCAGCTTGGATAGGAGTGGTAGCTCGGCCTTGCGAGGCGAGCTGGGAGCTAGATGTACCATCTGGATAGTGTGTGGCCCCTTTACGGCTTGGGAGGCTAAGGGGGAAGTAGAGTACCCCTAGTGTTTTCTGGGAGGTACTGGTGAGGTCTCGACGGTCAGCGAGTGAGAACGGCATGGAGCACATGGACGTCACTCGGAGCAGGCGATCAGGCAACAGTATGTTTTTCATTTTGCATGAAAGAAGGTATTAGGACCTTGGCCCTCTCTTATTGTTATCAACATTTTTATCTTGGCTTATGATATGAAAACTACTTGGCTTATCTCTGCATGGGTTCTCGTCGGATTGATTGGTTTTCCTTTCTATTCCTCGACAATTGAAATTGTGTTACATTTATAAAATATTTCTTCTTACTCTGTTGTTGCATGTCGGTTGGGATAAAAGAGATTTTATGACTGTGTTTTATATCACTGTGGGCGTTTATAGATTACAGTGGGTGTTTTATACCACGGTGGGCGTTTATATATTATAGTGGGCGTATTTATATTGATGTGGGCGTTTTTATATGACTATGGGCATTTATATATGACTGTGGGTGTTTTATATAGTACTGTGGGTGTATATATATTACAGTGGGTGTATTTATATTAATGTGGGCATTTTTATACGACTGTGGGCGTTTATATATGATTGTGGGTGTTTTATATATTACTGTGGGCGTTTTATATCACTGTGGGTGTTTATAAATTACAGTGGGTGGTTTTATATTGATGTGGGCATTTTTATATTACTATGGGCATTTTCTATTACTGTGGGCATTTTGTATATCACCGTGGGCATTTTCGTTTTTGTAAATTTAGATCTGAGAATTCGTTCTGACAATAGTTGTATGGGCATTTTCGTTTGTGTAAATTTAGATCTGAGAATTCATTCCTGCAATAGTTGTATGGGCATTTTCGTTTTTGTAAAATTAGATCTGAGAATTCATTCTGGCAATAGTTGTATGGGCATTTTCGTTTTCGTAAAATTAGATCTGAGAATTCGTTCTAGCAATAGTTGTATGGGAATTTTCATTTTTGTAAATTTAGATCCGAGAATTTGTTTTGGCAATAGTTGAATGGGCATTTTTCATTTTTGTAAAATTAGATCTAAGAATTCGTTCTTGCAATAGTTGTATGGCCATTTTTGTTTTTGTAAAATTAGATCTGAGAATTCATTCTGGCAATAGTTGTATGGGCATTTTCATTTTTGTAAATTTAGATCTGAGAATTCGTTCTAGCAATCTGCCTTGTAACTCTGTTACTGAAGAATCCCCCTCTGGCACTTTCGTGTTGTAAAGGTGTAATGTGATTGTTCTGGAAATGTGATTGGGTAATTCGTTACTGGATTGGGTTGTTGGCAATATTGTTTGTAATGGTGGATGTATTTACTTTATAGTAGTTTTTTGGTTGTAGATCAACAAGGCACCAACTTAATAATGTGAACGAGTGTAATGATTATATTTCTGACGACCTTGAATTAATGCTACACAAGTCAGAGGTTATAATTTCAAGGAAATCTATGCCTTTAGATTTCTAAAAGATAGGTTATTACTGAAAGGATATTTTATACTTCATAAGGTTCAAGGAGTGGTGCTTTTAGAAATTTAGAAGGCAGCGAGGGATTACTCCTCTAGTAAAAAAGAAATCTTCTTGTTTAGCTAGTCTTATTTATTTAAGTTAGATGAGATAACTTATTTTATTCTAGTATTAAAATGCAATGTTAGGGTTAGATAACATAAGGTGAAATTTTAAATGTTATTTTTATTTGCACTATTATGGCCATATAATGTAAAGATGTTGTTGTCTTATTGTATTGTTATTGAAATTTTATTATAAATGATAACATAAATGGTATAGTAATGTCTAACTGTATTGCCACTGTAAAATAGTGTCCGTAATATGTAAAGGTAATATTTTATTGCAATATAAAATAAAATATAACGTTAGTGGTTGATAACATGCTATGTAATTTTATTGTTATTTTGAATGCAAGTTATGGTAATATAAGATATAATGACATTGTCATTTTATTGTAATGCTACTGAAATTTTATTGTTATTGATGACACATAAAATATAACGTACTTGAACTAAGTACCATAAATTATTATGATTTAGTAAATGGGGATTTGCAATTACTTCAATTGACATTATTCTAAAGTTGGGTTGGGTAACTCATCGATTATTGGAATTTAAATGGAGTATTTGTTGTGTAATTAATGCCAATTGAGTCGTAGAAATACCTTGTCTTGACTATGGTTGGTCGTTGTCGAAGTCCTTCTGACTTGCGCATTCTGTAGAGGACGTGTTTGTTGATTTGATAATTGTTGTACTTGGTTGTGATCATTTAATTGCTTGGTCTGCTTGTGTCAGGCGGGATGTAGACACCTCCATGTTCCTCAGAACAGTCGCCAGCCCTGAGACCTTAAATGGTTAAATCGATGGGAACCTGGGCTTGAGAGTTGCTTATGTGTCTTGGAGGTCCTAACCATTGCAGGGTAGGATCCGCGGGTAGTCAGTCTTACTTATTATCGATTGATCGTCATTAAATGCATGCAATTACTTGTTGTGCATCTTATGTCATCGTGTTGTGTTCGTCGTGGTTTGCACCTTGTTCGTCGTCGGGTGGTGATGTAGAGTCGAATGTATATATTTCCCTTGTACACGTGCGCACACACCTTTAAACAAAAAAAAAAATTGCACTTGTTATAAGAGGTTTGTCGGCATAACGAGGAGGTTCGTTACACCTATATAATGATGTAATCAGTCTTCATTCAAGAATATAGAATGTGCACGTAGCTTCACTATGTGGTTTTTTCCAAATTCTAAGTTGCTATCAGAGTGAGATTGGAGATATGATAGATCCCAGCTCTCTAAGGCGAGATCCAAGAGAAATATATCGAATTTGATTTGGAAAATTGAGTAGGGGCATTGTGCGCTCCACTATGCTGGTCTAAAGAGCGTCGACCATTTTTTTTCCAAGCGAGTTGGAGTTTCACTTTATTTTATTCGTGAGGACGGATGGAGGGAAAAATTACACGTTTTTGCAGGCCGTGGGCGAGTGAGGGTCAGAGGAGGAGCTAAGTTTGGGAGTTAGGAAGCTTCACGTGAGCTTGTGCTGCATATCACTCCAACTGACATAATTTTTTCCATATAAAGAGAAAATCCGATTTTTGTTATTTATATTTTTTCCGGACGTGTCAGAAGCGTGGAACTGCAAAATTCAAAGGAAAGAAGATTGGGAGTTTGTGAAAATTCACGACAATCTCTCACACTGTTTTTGAGAGCTTGTCGACGTTTCATATCCACAACAGGATCCATCTTCAGGACAAAAAAGCCTGAAGATCCAGGCTTTTTTGTCCCGAAGATGGATCCTGTTGTGGATCTGAAACGTCGACAAGCTCTAAAAAACACTTTGGTTCTTCCGACATGTTCTGAACAAATCTCTCACCAAAAAAACCTAATTGATCAATCTCTCACACGTCACTACACAATCTCTTAAAAGGTGTGTGATCATATTTATGAATTTGAAGCGTAAGTTTCATTTCTGGAGCATTGAAAAATTAAAGACACAATTTCTTATATGATGGAGGGGTTAAAATTTTCGATTGATTTATAAATCGTGAATGGGGGATAAAGGATCATAAATCATAGAGGTGGAGTTATGACTTAAAAAAAAAAGGAAAATGTTTTTTTTAAGGAATTGTATTTTTTTTACAAGAAATTTATATGTTTTTTTTATACATGAAGTGTTAAGGTTTGTGAGTTTAAAGTATGCATGGAGTGGTGTTAATGTTTTCTTATATATATTTTTAAGAAAAATGAGAGTCAATGTAAAGATAGATCAGTGGATCTGAAGGCAGAGCGACAGACTTCTCAACACTTGACGAAAGTTGCATATTCTTTGTGATTCACCGTTGGTGATACAAGGATCCATTGTCTGGTTGGACAACAAGAAAATTGTAGATATGGTGAATCCTCTGGCGGAGACCTACCTCAACGAAGCCAACAGGTTTGATGGCTCAAATTTCACTAACTTGAAATTCAATATGTAGACACTCATGGAAAGCTATGGCGTCTGAATCATTGCAAAGGGAACTAAAGTGAAACTAGTTGCGACTACCAATGTGACAACATCACAAATCCAAGACTGGGAGAAGCGCAAAAATAAGGAAAAGGTATTGTTGTGCATGTCTGTTAAAGATAACATACTTCCACATGTTAGAGAAGCTAACACTTGTGCTGAAACCTGGACAACACTTAAAGCATTGTATGAAAGTAGCAACACAAATCTCATTTTGTTCCTAAAAACTAAATTTCTAGGCATTAAGATGGATGAAAATGTATCTGTTAGTTTATTTTTGGGTCACATTAAAGAGGTGAAAGACAAGCTAGGAAATATAGGGGAAACAGTTTCTAGCATTGATCTTGTCACTATTACCTTAAATGGTATACTAGAATATTATCAGATGTTCATAACAGGTCTCACAACAAGGGAGAAACCTCCTACTTTTGAAGAAATGGCAGGTATTTTGCTGCGAAAGGAAGAGAGGCACGGGAATCTGAAGCCTCAAAATAAATATTTTGCACTGTGGTCAAATAAGAGATATGTGAGAGGGATATCAGGAGAAAGAGGCAGAGGAGGCATTTCATGGCAGAGAGGCAGTTCATCACAGATAAGACAAACTCCAAGGTCGAATCAAGGTATGAAATCTAACAATACTGAGTCAAATAGTTTTTTTTATTGTGGTCGAGCTAGACATATTGTTAAAGACTATCATAAGAAGAAGAGTGATGAGGCTAGGAATAAACCTATAACACATTCATTTCATTATGAAGAAAAATATTCAAATCATGATCTCAGATTGTTTATTTCTAGTGACGATATTGATGAACCAACAAATTTTGATTCATACGATCTTAGGCTGTTTGTTTCTAATGTTTCTTTATATGTTGAAACAGATGATATTGATGCCTTGTTGGAGGATTCTGGAGCATCAATACATATGACTTGTAATAAGAACTGGTATGCTAATTTTAAAGAAACACAAAATGGTGCCAGCATATATCTTGGAGATGATCGTGCTCATCAAATCAAGGGATACAGAGACATTCCTACGACATTGTCGAATGGTACTATTCATCACATTCACAATGTGGTGTATCTGCATTGGATAAAGAAAAATCTAATCTCTGTGTCCACCATTACAGATTAGAACTTGAAGGTTAAATTCTTCAAGAATTATTGCATAGTGAAGGATCTCCTAGACCAATTCAAAACTATTGCAACGAGATTTAGAGAAGGAGGCCTATAAAAAATTGATGTTACGAGCAAAGAACATCACACAATGAATTCTACAACTATGCCAACAGATATTCTTTGGCATCAAAGGTATGGCCACATCAATCATCTTGATTTATTGTTATTACATAAAAAGAATATGGTTGAAGGACTTCCCATGTTAAAGAATGAGAATGTTTCTTGCAATGGATGTGCATTAGGAAAGATGCACAAAGATGAATTCCCCTCTAATCCTAATAAGAAAAATAAAGATGTGTTAGATCTTGTGCATATTGATGTTTGCAGGCCTATGCCGACTAGGTGTTTATGAGGTGCATTTTACTTTCTGTTATTTATTGATGATTTCACGAGATACACATGGGTTTATTTCCTTAGAAGAAAAAGTGATGTTTTCGAGTACTTTAAGGAATTCAGAACCTGGGTGGAAAAGAATACAGGAGCATCCAACAAAATCGTCTGTTAAGATCAAGGGGGAGAGTATAAATCAGGGGACTTCAACAAATATAGCAAAGATCATGGAATAGTACATCAATTTACAGTACTTGACACTCCACAGCAAAACGAAGTTGCTGAAAGGAAAAACAGAACTCTGGTAGAGTGTGCATGCAGTATGATAAAACGTAAGAATCTCTCGAATGCATTTTGGGTTGAATCCATAAACACTGCATTTTATTTAAAAAATAGAAGTCCAAAAAGGTGTCTTGATAATATTGCACTTTTCGAAGCCTTGTATGGTTCCAAACCTGGAGTTCATAACTTGAAAGTATTTGGGTGTAAGGATTTTGCTCATATTCCAAAGGAGAATAGGAATAAATTGGATGCTAAAGCCATTAAATGTGTTTTCATTGGGTATGATTCTGAATTCAAAGCATACAAACTATTTGATCCTTCTAATCCCAAAGTATTTGCAAGTAGAGATGTACTTTTCCATGAGTAGGAAGCAGGAAATAATGACAACAACCATGATGATGAATGACATATACTTCTTGATGAAGGAGCTAAATAAGAGAAGCAACAACGACCACAGCAGCAGCCACCACCACAGGGACAACAACAACAACAACAAGGACTTAGTGATATCGAGACTTCAAGCAGTCACAGTTCACCTAGAGGCAAAGAAAGATCTTCACAAAGTGGGGAGGAAGATAATCAATTGAGAAGATCTTCATGACGGGTTCGACTCCCTGAGAGGTATAGAGACTATGCCCTAATGAGTAGCATTTCAAATGTCATAGAACCCATGATTTTTGATGAGGCAAATGAACATGATGAATGGAGAAATGCAATGGAGGAAGAATATGAATCTATAATGAAAAACAATACTTGGGAGTTGAATCAATTGCCTAAACATAAAAAGCCAATTGGATGCAAATGGATATACAAACCCAAATTTAAATAAGATGGTAGTATAGACAAATATAAGGCTATATTGGTTGCAAAGGGGTATTCACAAACATAAGGTAATGATTATGCTGAAACATTTGCACCAACAGATAAATTGAATACTATCAGATCGTTAATCGCTTTAGCTACAAAGTATCACTGGAAGCTACACCAATTAGATGTTAAATCTTCTTTTTTGAATGGTGAGTTAAAGGAGGAGGTTTACCTTACTCAACCTAAAGGGTTTGTGGGAAAAGGGTAGGAACACTTAGTGTGTAAGTTAAAGAAAGCATTGTATGGACTAAAAGAAGCATCTAGGTCATGGTATGAGAAGATAGACTCTTTCTCTCTTCAATAGGGTTTTATGAGGAGCTGTAATGTACCTCAAAAACTGTCACACAAAAAAAAATTGTTTGTACAATTATCCTTTCATAGTTTCGAGATTCAAGCAATTAAGTCTTCTGTTATAAAGCTTGAGTCTGAAAGATTGTTAGAGACCTTACTGTCATTGATTGTCTTTACTATGCAACTTAAAACTTCCTACTCGATGATACAATAAGTGTATCCTCCTCCCTTCAATGTTATTTAAAGTCTTGTAAAATTACCAATATTTTCCTATTTGATGATGCCTATAACACCAACACAGACTTAACTATACAATCAACTTGTAAACAGGTCTATTACTTCCATACCTCTAATCGGGAGGAACATTCTCCAATGTTTTCCTACCAATCCAAACATCAACACACAACAACTCCTGAAATCGTGAAAAGTGACCAGCATGTTGGGATTTCGGAGTTCGGGATTTCACGATTACAACAACCAACATCAACATACAACAATTCTCGAAATCACGAAAAGTGACCAGCATTTCAAGATTTCGGAGTTCGGGATTTCGAAAATACAATAGCCAACATCAACACACAACAACTCCCGAAATCACGAAAACTGACCAGCATATCGGGATTTTAGAGTTCGGGATTTCGCAAGTTCAACAGCCAACATCAACACACAACGACTTCCGAAATCACGAAAAGTGACCAGCACTTCGGGATTTCGAAGTTCAGAACTTCGTGAGTTCAAGTGCCCCAAACTTCATATGTAACCAACCTTTGAAATGCGAAAAGAGGGAAGGTTGGACTAGCGCTTTGGGGTTTCGGGGTTCGGAACTTTATGAGTTCAAGTACCCAAACAAAAACACAGGACAACTCCCGAAATTGCGAAAAGTGACTAGCACTTCCGGATTTCGGAGTTCAGGATTTCACGAGTGCAAGTTCCCCAAACAAAAACATATACAAACCTCCGAAATGCAAAAAAGGAAAAGTGGGTCCTGCTTTTCGGGATTTTAGGGTTCAAAACTTTGTGAGTTCCAATGTTCAACATTAATATAAACAAACATTCGAAATGCGAAAAAGAAAAGGTGAGACCCGCCTTTCGGGATTTTGGGGTTCGGGGTTTCGTAGTTTTCATAGCCAAACATCCAACATACAACAATTCCCAAATTGTGAAAAAGAAAGGAACTAACATTTCAGGATTTTGGGGTTTGGGGTTTCGGGGTTTCAAAAACCAAACAACAACGCACAACCACTCCCGAATTCCAAAAATGTGAAAGGATGTGGGACTAACACTTCATGATTTTGGGATTCAGGGTTTCAGGGTTTTAAATGCTAAACAACAACACACAACAACTCTCGAATTCTGAAAGGTGAAAGAGTGTGGGACTAACACTTCAGGATTTCAGGATTCAGAGTTTTGAGGTTTCAAATGCCAAACGACAACACGCAACAACTCCCGAATTCCGAAAGGTGAAAGGGTGTGGGACCAACACTTCGGGATTTCAGGATTCGAGATTTCAGGGTTTCAAATGCCAAACAAAAAAACGCAACAACTCCCTAATTCTGAAAGGTGAAAGGGTGTGGGACCAACACTTCATGATTTCGGGATTTGGGGTTTCGGGGTTTGGAAAAGCAAGGGCACTTCGCATAAATGTAACCAACAAGTCCCGAATGCCGAAATTCACATTATTTTCATAATTCTTAGATTTTTGGCTTGTACTGGTATTATTACTTTCGTTCTGTGAAACAGTAGGTGTAGAAGGATTCAATATCCGTTTACCTATCAGAATTCCAAAAATCGAACTTCTGAATTTTATATGCATATAATCTATAAAAGGGGTACAATAGGGTAACAGTTTCTGTAAAAGGTAACTCCTATTATGTTCACGTAGAGCCTCTTCTAACCAATGCATTAAACGTCAATAGTACTAGATCTGTACATCTAGGTAAATACAGGAATAAGAATATCATTCCCTCAAAGTTTGGTAATTATAATTGATGTTCTGAGGGATCTGAGTTTGGTTTCCTGTGGTTTTAACCATAAAGAGGACCTTCCCTATTGATGTTAATTCCCTCCTTTCCTTACTTACTTATAGAAATATAAATTATAGGTGCATGCATCTAGCATTTTATTCACAGGAGGAACAATTTTCTAGAGTCTAGATGTTTATTACGAACTTCGTGACGACAGATAGATTATAACTACGAAAGGTCTTCATCTTCCACAACAAATAACTGTAATTCAGTAGATAGGTGTGGATATTCCAACAGACGTATTACAACTATATATATATGGATTTCCTTCACATATATTCCTCATAACGAACAGAAAATGGGAATTGTTACAGTTTTGTTTTAATCAAGTACAATGCATCAGATATCAAATCATTCAAAACAGAGAATGGAAACTATTCCAGATCGGATTTACTAGATACATGACATCGGATAAAACATAGCGATTCATAATAGAGAGGGGTAGATCAACATATCTGAATCAAATCCATAGGATGACAAAGGGAACAACCACGTTCCTCTCAACCGTAGAACAGGGCAGCCAAAATAACTTTCCCGATTCACCCCCTATCCTGACCATGAATCCATGAGGGTGAAATTGGAAACTCCTCCTCAACAATGTCCTTCAATTCCAACAGTTATCCTCTTGCCTCACACTTACTCAACAGTGCCCATAACAGCAAGACAAATCTATTTCAGCACGCTCCTCTTGCCTCCCACTTACTCAACAATGTTCATAACAGCAAGAGAGCTCAAAAATCTTTTCCCCAACATACTTGGCAGCGTCCTGCCTCCTCGCATATGTTATTTATCAATTTTTTGCCCGGGTCTTTTTCCCTCCTTTGGGGATTTTCGTAGCTCTCTTAATCCCTCATTTTCAGGGGCTTCTAGTGGCCAAATCTCTGATTTTCCACTTCTCATAATCATCCTAGAGGCAATTCCAACATGTTCCCCACTCATGGAGTCATGATCAGCTGATTTTAACATGGTTGTTCCATTTGTTTTCCTGCAATTAATATAAATATTTTGTTGTGATACAAGTGTCATAGTCAAATAGTTAGTTGAGTCCAAATAGATCTCTACCCAACAGTCACAATAATTAAATACAATTATTAAATTCAAAATTCAGAATTTCCATAAATGGAAAAAAGTTTCCAGATTCAAATTTGCCAAAAACAAAAATAAATTTCCAGCACATACAAAATATTTTATTTTTGGGGGATGTCACAAGAGCAAGAGTGATCAAAATTATTATACCAACTTTGATGAGCAGGGGTATATAGTATTGATTTCCTTATATGTTGATGATTTGATAATCACAGGAAATGCAAAGAAATTAATTGATGAAATCAAGGAGTAGTTGTCAAAAGTTTTTGAAATGAAAGATCTTCGTGAGTTACATTATTGCCTAGGTCTTGAAGTTTGGAGAAATGCAGGACAAAGTTTTGTTTTTCAAAGTAAGTATGTCACATAAGTACTTAAGAGATTTAAAATGGATCAATGTAAATCTTCTATTGTTCCCATTCAACAGAATGTGAAACTTTCTTGTGATGATGGTTCGAAGGAGATGAACGGCACTATGTATAGACAAATGGTGGGTAGTTTGAATTATCTTACCACAATGAGACCCAATATTGCATATTATGTGACTGTGTTAAGTCAGTTCATGGAGAAACCTAATGAAATTCATTGGAATTCAACAAAGGCAATATTCATGTATCTAAAAGGAACACTTGATTATGGTATTAAATATACTCATGCATATGATGTTGAGTTGACAGGAGATTCTGATTGGGTTGGCAATCCGAATGATCGAAGATCAACCACTAGATATGTGTTTGGCATTGGATTCGGGGTTGTTTCATGTAGCAGTAAAAAGCAACCTACTGTATCTTTGTCTTCTACTAAAGCAGAATATAAATCCTTGTGTGCAACAACTTGTGAAGTTATTTGGTTGAGAAAACTTCTTCAATATGTTGGAAAAGAAAAAAAAGGAGCCTACAATGATCAAATGTGATAATCAAAGTTCAATCAATCTTGAGAAGAATCCTATTTTTAATGCAAGGACAAAGCATGTTGATGCTCAAGAAAAAAGTTGCAATCAAATGAAATAGCTCTTATGTATTGTAATACTTGTTAAAATGTTGTTGATATTTTCACGAAGCCTCTTGGAAAGATTAAGTTTGAGTTGTTTAGGTAGATGTTAGGTGTAGGAGTCAATCGATTCTCCATTAAGCGGGAGACTTGGAAATAATGGAGTAAGATTCAGTTGCAAGAGATAGTTACATAAAAGAACTCTATTAGTCAAAAGTTTGTAGCGTAGTTGAACTTTACTTCAATGTATGTAGAGTCTAGTTGTTTATGGTTTGTTGTAATAGTCTGAGTAGGTTATTTTTCTATATAATGATGTAATCAGTCTTCATTCAATAATATAGAATGTGAGCATAGCCTCACTGTGTGCTTTTTTCCAAATTCTAAGTTAATCTTCACTAGCATTGGCTGATAGATTACATGTGGTGGGAAATGCCTTCTTATCTGTGTTCATAAGTCCATTTAAAAATCCTAATCGGCATAATGATTATATTATTCTCTATGGTCATGGCACATTAAAAAAAAATTGAGATTGGCACTTAGTTGAAAATGGTTGACAACCGTAATGAAAAACGTTCTCGTAAATTGTGTGCCTCAAATAGAACATGACCTTTGAAAATAAAAAACACAATAGACCTATTAATGATGAACACGAAGAGAGAATCAAAGGTTGGTATGAAATATAGCTACCATCATATAAATTAGAGCATGGTTACATTCATAAAAATGAGAGCGTCGTAACTTCTTTAAAGCTTATTTTAGGGCAAAGGAAAATTAAGAAGAAAGAAGAAAAGCATGCATGGCATTTAAACTGGATTTTAGGGAAAAACAACACCATGGATGCACATTGCAAATTAGCTGATGCAATTCTAAACGTAAGCAATGCCAAAAAGGCATTCAAACGAGAAAGCATTTGAAAAATCCAATCATACATTTAAATGCAACTGCTATGCATAATGAATTGTTCAAATTATTCCGTGGAAGCACTAAACATTGTGATTATTTCTCCAAAAGATATGGGGCTTTGAGTATCTTTTTTCAATTTCCTGCAATATTCAATAAATTCGGCTTAAATGCTATTTCATTTTCTTTTAGATTCATCCCCAGCTTAAAATGTTGTTCCACATCATTTCAATATTTATAAATTCGACTTTTAAATTTGCTCTTTCTCCACACATAATTTTTAACAAAGAAACTATTTCAGATCCTTTCAATATTTATAAAAATATTATAAATTTGACTTTAAATGATCTTTCTGCCCCCATATTTTTTTTAAAGAACGAATTTCTGAAAATGTATTAAAAAATACTAGAATCAGGTCCAGCGCCAAAGAGTACATCAGATATCTCCTCGCATAATTTTTAACAAAGAAGCAATTTCAATTCGAAATTGACGAGCATACAGTGGATTAGAAGATTCAACGCTGCAAGAAAATAATTGTTTGTGAAATAACACCAAACCCAGCGGAGTGTCGATTGATAAATTGTGAAGCAAAGAGAAATGTAGAGAGAATAGAACAGTATATTGAAATGTATGAAGAAGATCTGAACTCAGTTACAATGCAAGATGGTTGAGCTAAATAGGCTCAAGAAAGACAAGAATAGAAAGTACAACTGTCCAGTACAGCTGGCAGTGTATAGTCAGACTGTTGAGGGTACAATATATTTAACACTCCCTCTTAGACTCAATAGTTACAATCATCAGCATTGACTATGCCTAAGTGTTGTCTCTGAAAATCAAAAACTGACTTTCCCAGTGGCTTTGTGAAGATATTAGCAAGCTGATCTCTAGAACCACAAAATTGTAGTGCAATATCCCCATTATTGACTACCTCGCGTATGAAATGAAACCGAGTGTCAATGTGTTTACTTTTCTTGTGAAACACATGGTTCTTAGATAATGCAATTGCTGATGTATTTTCACAGAAAATAGGAGTTGGATCCTTTTCTGTTTGTGACATGTCTTTCAATAATCTTCTCAGCCATACAACTTGACATGAAGCTGAGGTAGCAGCTACATACTCTGCCTCTACAGAAGATATGGATATAATTGGCTGCTTCTTTGATGCCCATGAAATCAGGTTCGTGCCCAGTTGAAAAACATATCCTGATGTGCTTTTCCTGTCATCTAGGCTGCCTGCAAAGTCACTATCTGTGTAACCAGACAGTTGATTACTATCAGATTTAGTGTACCATAAACCAAAATTTATTGTTCCTGCTACATATCTCAAAATTCATTTTGCCATTTTCCTATCTGAATCTTTTGGTGATTCCATGAATCTGGAAATAAGGCTGGCTGCATACATGATGTCAGGCCTAGTTGTTGTAAGATACAACAAAATGCCTACTAAACTTTTGTATAAAGTAGAATCCATTGTGGGACCTTCATCATTCTTGCTTAATTTTGTGCCTAAAGGTATGGGGGTTTCTGCTAGATTGCATCCTTCCATACGAAACCGTTTGATGATGTCTGCTGCATACTTTTGCTGATAGACAAAAATGCCTTTGGCTGATTGATGAACCTCAATGCCTAAAAAATATTTCATTATGCCAAGATCTGTCATCTCAAACTTAGATTGCATGGCATGTTTGAAATCTGTTAGCTCTAGATTTCCTGTGTAAATCATGTCATCA
>ML779980.1:162156-183194 GCA_009831015.1 Picea engelmannii
CATTACATATGTCTTTCTTTACATTCTGTTTAGTAAGAATAGGAACAGTTCCTTTTCCTTGAACTTTGACTAAATGATCATTTCCAAGTGTAATATCAGATGAGATTGAAGAATCAAGGCATGAAAGTAATTCTTTGTTACCTCTCATGTGATTGTTGCATCCACTATCCAGCAACCAAAGATCTTTAGTTTGATGTTCAGTCTTGTGGCATGAGAGACACATACCTCCTGAGTTTTCTCCTGTGTGATTTGACACATGTGCTCTGCCTGAGAGCTGATCTGTCTTCTTCTTCCTGCATGCAGATTCATAGTGCCCATAATTTTTTCAATAATAGCATTGAATGCTAGTTTTGTCATTTGATCTTCTCCCTCTACCTTTTTGAGGTTGGAAATTCTGATGTTGATTTTGTTGTTGGTTTCTTTGACCTTGGAAATTCTAATTTGGATATTGTTGTCTGTTACCTCCAGTGGAATGAGAGTTATTTTGATTGCTCCCTCTTTCTTGGTAACCTCTGCTTCTTCCTCTGCCTCTCCCTCTGCTGAAGGAGAATTGAGTTTTGAAGGCATTGGAGATTGACTCATCTGTGAGATGTAGTCTGGTCTCATGTGTCATCAAAGAACCAATTAGTTCATCTGTTGAAAATCTTGACAGGTCCTTGGATTCAAGGATTGCTGTTACAACCATTTCAAATTTATTGGGTAAACTTATGAGGATTTTCTCAACAATTCGTTGATCAGTGATGGTTTCACCAATCAGTCTGATCTGGTTCACGATTCCCATGACTCTGGTGATGAACTGATCCATTGTTTCAGACTCTGTCATCCTGAGAGTCTCGAATTGTGTCTACAAGGTCAGCAGTTTAACTATTTTTACCCTGTCATTTGCTTGGTAGGAAGATCTAAGGATGTCCCAGGCCTGTTTGGAAGTACTAGCGCCTGTGATTTTCGAGAAAATTGAATCATCTACAGAATTCTGTATCTAGAATTTCTCTTTGTTTTCTTTGGTCCTCAGAGTTGCCTGAGAAATTCTCTGCGCATTTGTCATGGCAGTGAGTGCGGATGAATCCAGTTCCACATATCCAAGATCCACTGGTTCCCAGCACTCTTGTGCTTGCAAGAATGACCTCATTCGAAGAGACCAAAATTCGTAATTCTTTCCCAAAAGAATCAGACCCTGAGTTGGGCCAAGATTGCTAGACGACACCATGATTTTTGAATTTAAATTTTTTTGCAGAAGTACAGAGGAAAATTTTATATTTACCTCCGATCGGTGAAACATTGATTTGTCGATGGCCAATGGTAGCTTATCGGGCTTGAATTGGCCTTAGTCAACGTGCAATGTGACCGCATGCCTTGTGTTAAAGCGCTATAGTCTTTTCCCATTTTTACCTTTCAAAATGTCGAAACGCAAAAAATTTTCTTTTGGACTATTCAACGGTCCAGATCGTGCAGTGATCTGATGGTCCAGATCTTATAGGGATATCGCGACTCAGGATTTTGAGAGTTCTGATGTCGAGTGTTTCTGACTCCTTGAATCCCCGATCTTCGATTTTCCAATGGCGCTTTACTTTTGGGACTTTCCTGATTTATCTGATCTCTTCCATGCGTTGCAGTAGATGGACGGTCGTGCTCTCTCCTCACGATTTCATGAATGGATATGACCCGGACGTCTCGTCTCCAGGATCTGCGAAATGCTGATGCGCTGATTGACTCATTTGACGAGATGACGTCAGCTGGGCCCCGCAAATGGAGGGTTCGTCCTGTCGGGATTTTGGACTTCGCGGTTCCGAAGTGCACGAGATCCTTGTCCTCAGGATTCATGATTTGCCGAATCCCGATCTGCTGATGGCCCTTTCCTTGTCGGATCTTTTCCCGAGTCCCCGGATTTACGCCACGCATTCGGGAGAGATTGACGATCCTGATTCCTCCTCAGGGTATCTCGACTTGCGATGCTCCAAATATCTGTCAACGTGAAACCTCGAATGCCGAAATGCCGATGGGCGCTATGATGTTCGCCACATGTCTAGACAAACGGATGGCTGAGATCTTATAACTATATCTCATATCGCGATTTCGCGAGTTGTGATGACAATTTTCTTTGACAACTTGAAACCTCGAATGTCGAAACACCGACGGTTTGCTCGATGTCCACCACGTGCCCAGTCAAATGGACGGTTGAGATCTGATCACGATTTCACGTATCGCGATTTCACGAGTTGCGATGCCAAATTTCTTTGACAACTTGAAACCCCGAATGTTGATGCGATGATGCATTGATCTGCTGCCACCTGTCCTCTGAGATGGACGGCTCATAGGTCTTCTCGGGATTTCGTGATATCGCGTATCGGAGTTTTTGGAGTGCAATTGTCTTTGCGCGTCCAACTCCCGATTACCGATTTTGCGATGGGATAGGATCTCGCCACGTGTCTCTTGATGGATGGTCCAAATGACGTTGGGATTTCACGACTTCACAAGTCGAAATTTCTCCTGCGCACTTCAAACAACTAAACGTCGTGCACCTTCTTGGTGATCTAATGGCTGTCGGGCCTTTGCGCAAGATCTGATGGCTGAAATTCTTTCACCTTTTTTGCTCTCTCCTCGTCCCTTCTAGACTGGTTTCCCGCTCTGGATTAGTTCACAGGACGAATTTTACGACCTCAGTGGCTTTTCTTTTCACCTGTGGAAGAAAGATTCGTGAATCTTTCAAAGATTTGAAAGAAATACACGAATTCTTCATTATCTGCTACAATCTTTGACAGATTGGAGCGATTTCCCATAAATCTTTAAACGATTCTGCCTTCTGCATGAATCTTTAGCAATTTTGAATGTTTTCTTTGAGTTCTTTAAGCGAACTTCCATTCTGCAGCTCTTCTTCGTCAATCTTTGATGATTCTTGAAAAATTGTGCAGGTTTCTTTAAGGTTTCTTCTTCTGCGTTCTCTTCATCCAGGATCTTTCGAGTGTTGTACGCTCTTCTTCCTCCGCAAGCTTCTTACAGAGATCTTTTGAGAGTATTTCCGATATCTTTCCAAGCCTTATGAAAAGTCTGTGTCGCGTGCTCTCAAGATCTGTGAAGCTCTGTACTGTGAGGATCGTGTTGCTCTCCGGACTATGTGAAGAGGCTTATTGTTGTAGCTCTGATACCATGATAAATTGTGAAGCAAAGAGAAATGCAGAGAGAATAGAATAGTATATTGAAATGTATGAAGAAGTACTGAACTCATTTACAATGCAAGATGGTTGAGCTAAATAGGCTCAAGAAAGACAAGAATAAAAAGTAAAACTGTCCAGTACAGCTGGCAATGTACAGTCAGACTGTTGAGGGTACAATATATTTAACACCGAGGGCAATGATCCTACAACGAATATGAAATGATTTATTTGTAGGTCAAAACACTCCATCTCAATAAAAAACATACCTTAGTCGTGAGACGACCTTCTTCTTCGATCTCGGCTTCGTCAGTCGCTTCTATATATAAGGAGGAACAAATAGTAGAAAGAGAATAAGGAGGATTATTCCCATCAATCCTGAAGATGATTTGATTTGTTGGAAATGTTGACGGTGTCATTCACTCTTCTGCATGGGTGAATGAAACTCCCACCATCTCTGCCACAAGGAATCTCGCTGCACCCCTTTCTTTTCATCATTTTTGGAAGTTTTTGGGACATACAGACATCATACCTATGTTCAGTCCGAGTATAACAAGTGTTGCATGGCAGGTTAGGTTGAATTGAGAATAAATGCACACGGATGGGAAAATGTAGGGGAGGCAGATGGAAACTGCAGCGGAGATATGGCAAGCAGCATGAAGCACATGTGGTACCCATGCAGTAAATGACACATGGCCTCTAGAGTCCCATTTAATTTTTGAAAGTATATAATCTATTTTACTATGTTCAAAATTTCTTTCTATTTTGTCTCTATATGTGGTTGAAAAGAAAAGTTATATTCAAATTAAATAAACACAATTTCTTGACATTCACCATAGTGGAAGATAACAATTTATGATGACATAAATATAAAAGGAGATAAAAAATTGTTTTATTTGAAATATATCAATAAATTATATTGTGTGTTACATATTCCTAGAAATTTAAATGCATTTGTCATATAGACTGGGATTGGGGCTCCCGCGGACTGTAAGAAAAACATGTACAAGAAATAGGACTGTGGAAAGAAGAAGTGGGCGACGGTAGAGTGTAGTACCTGAAAATAATAAATTTAAAGATATCATTATTTGGCTAAACATTTCTATTTAATACAGTGGAATAACTGGGTTGATAAACAAAGTAGGATGTTATCAGTATAGACCTACATTGATGGTAGATATCACCACTTTTGTTATTTGTTTGCTGATGCCTTTTTATTGTTGTCGTCGACAGCTACTAGAATCGTGACAACCTCCTTTTTCCTTTCGTCATCAACCTGCTTCAATTTCCTTTCGAGCCATTCTTCAATGTAGCTTCTCATTGGGGCGGCGTTGATATCATTCCGGATTTTTATGTTGAAAATTTCATTTTCTAATTCCCTGAAGTCGATAGAAAGATTACACAGACCCTGATCAATTTCCTCATTTTGTACCGAATAGTCGACTAGCCAGTTGTCGACGTCATCTTCACCATATTCAAGGATGTTGTAAAACTTTTCCAAAGACAACGACTTAAAAATATCAACCTGCTTATTGAATGCTTTCTTAGTTAAGGGAAAGGAATTTACGATTAAGTTGGGGTCTTCAAAGTCGTTGGTCCTTCTGGCTACGTCTATTCTGGTCAGCTTTGTGAATACTTTTTCTTTCTTTGATATGGCTTGTTCACATGACTAGACAATGAGATGCAGGTTCTTCACTTTTTCATTCCAGCATGCATTTAATTGAGTGATCCAGTTTTTGTATGGGAGATCTTGTTGTCTTCTTCTCATTTATGTCATGTTGTTGACAAGGGTGCCAAAAGGAAGGATTATGTATAAATAGAAACGTTCTTAATCTTTTAAATCCTCCTACAAATGTTCAAGCAAATTATGTTCCCTCGTTCCAAGGGAAGCCATGGTTTGTGATGTTTCCCACATATCAACAATCAATTCCATTCTTTTCTTGATATTGTTCTCCAGATATCCTCTACACAATGTGAGGAGGCTAGAGGACCCTTTTAACTTGGCTGCAAGGGTGGTTATTTCTAAAGGGCTGGAAAGAAATGGCATAGAAATTAAAGCTTCCTCTGATTCCTTGACCCGGTCCTTCAGCTTGGCATTCTTTGCCTCAATGCCTCCAATGGAATCATCAAGAGAATCTCTGGTTTCTCTATGGATTCAATAGATATGGGACGGCTGCATGTTCACAAGGTTAACCTATGAACGAGATTTTCCTTTCTTATTTTTTACATCTATCTTTTCAATCATTATTTTTTAAGAATCGTTGTAAAAAACAATGCTCTCGAGCACGAAGGATTCATCTTCGTCAAAAAAATTGGTATCAGCTATGTCCATTGGATGATTATGCTGGATCCCATCTCTGGGATGATCAAGGTTTTGGAAAACGCTATCTATATTAGGCTCAAGTTCTATGTTCTCACTCTCAATTTTGGGGTCTCTGCCTGTCCTACATTTTTTTTTCTCTTCTTGTCCATTGGAAGATTGTGAGAACTATCAATTTCAGGGTGAGGAGGGTTGTTATCTCCTCCTCCATTTGAAGAATTATGATTTTCTTTCTTGTTGTGGTGGGCCATTGGAGCTATATCACGGGATGTCATACTTTTTAGAGTGTTGTCCGCCAATTGGACACTCTTCTCACTGGGGCATTTTTTGTGTTGCTTGGACAATTCAGTGTTTCTTTGGAGTGTGTCTAGGTCATCGGCATCATAAGTAGAAGTTTTTTTTCCAGTGTATCTTTTTTCACTCAGGCGTTTCTTTAAAAAAGAATTTTCGAGGCCATGTGTTAGCAAATGTTCTAAAAACAATTTATTAGGGTCGAACCCTCTTAGTGTTTCAACATATCTTAGGTTCAAGTTGTTGAAATGGGATGTGAATTAGTCAATTTTGTTGACGTTCCTCAACACAAAGTCCCCAAATTTCCAAGGCAAATGAATGAACTATTTTTTTCTCTTCTCATGGAATAGATGCAACCAGTAGTTGTATTTCATTGTTATTTCTGTAACAAATATTATGTCCGTAATGTGACATGGAAGGAGAGCAGGTTTTTCCTTGGAACCAAAAATCCTTATCATAGTGTAATTATCCATGTGTTCAAGTGTCCCCTTCCTATCCAAAAACCTCGTTGCCTGGTCAGATATGTGGGGAGCATCTTCTCCTAACAATAAAACTTTGAAAATAGACACAAAGTCATTAAAAACATCATAAAAAACATTGGGAGGCATTGTGCTTCCACAAGGACTGGTACTAGAACGTTACTGGGTGAAATTCCCAGTTCACCTTCTTGGACAAAGACAGTTTTGAAAACTCGTAGCAATGCGTTATCGCAAAAACCAAGTAGGATGACATATAAAATTTCTTCTCATTTTTTAATCTTGACAATTGAGAACATATTTCATTGGAAATTAGCTTCCCCCAATAAAAAATGTCTTGTTCCTTGACTGTGAAATACAAAATATAAAGAGTCATGTGGGAAATAGTTGTTGTGGATTCCTATCTCGTTATTATTGTAAACAACCAGGCAATTTCCCGGAATGGATTTCTAAATGAACTAACCTGCAAGCTTGTGATATCTTCAGGAACTTCCATTGGGTCGTCCAGGAACTTGGGTAAGAGGTCCAACCCGTTATTATGATTTCTTAGGAAATCCTTGGAATATTCTCCTTTCAACGTCAATGTTGGCTACGACAATCATAACATCTCGCGAAATACCTGAGGTGAAAAATAAACATAAGATTGGTACCACAGTCGAATAATTGTTTGGCCTGAAATATATTAATCGGTGCACCAAGAGACCATCTCCTTACAGTAAAAAACTTTAGGGACACAGCCTACAGAAACAATCCCATAGGTCAAAATTATTTTGTTTTGGGCGGAAGGGGATGAGTAATAACAATATGCCCTGGACCACTGGAAGTTCTAGTCCTCGTGCCCAAAGATGTTTGTTGTATCTACACATAACTGCTCTTGAGTTGGTGCCATAAGTTTATGAGAACGTCTGTTTTCTCCAAACGATGGTTGAAGTGAACATTTGGAGGGTATAATATAATCCTCCGAAAATGTTGGTTCAATGCTTATGAATGGAAAGATCCTCGAGCCTTTCACTCATTAATGACAATCTCTATGGGTGTTGAATGGTGAGTTGCTAGTAGTAAACCTTACTTATTGCATACTTAGAAGTGAAAAGGTGGCAGGTACGACGAAGAGAAATCAAGTATTGAAGGTTCCGTGAATGTGCCAACCCGACGATGTGAGAATGACATTCCATGATTTTGAAGTCAACACTGAGAAGGGATAATATAACCCTCCGCAAATCTTGGTTTAATGCGTATTAATGGGAGATCTCCTCGAGCTTGTCATTCATCAATGACAATCTATACGGTTCCTGCACAATGAGTTGTTAGAATTAAATCTTACTAATTGCATATTTAGAAACAAGACACACACACACACACACACACACACACACATATATATATATACATACATTTTTTTATTATAGACAAGTGCAAAGGTGACAGAGATGGGGAAGATAAAGAAAGGAATGACAACGTATGAAAAGCGATCAGATAGGATTCAAAATAGGGTTACTGGGGATACTGAGGAGAGGTTAGTGTCCGATGGTTAAATTTTATGTCTCACAATTTTTTACTGCAAAACGTGTAAAATGAAAGAGAGCATGATGGGGCGGTTCAGCAGCTGGTTTGTATATTTGTGGAATTTTGGGAAAGTGGATAAGTATGGAATAGGGAAATGGCCGGTCAGACTCATTTTTAGAATTAAGGATCGAATATTTTTTGAACGGGCCAACCCGACGACGTGCAAATGACATTGCATGATGTTTGAAATTAACACTCGGAAGGGATAATATAACCCTCCAAAAATTTTGGTTTTATGCGTATTAATGAGAGATCTCCTCAAATATTGGTTTAGCATTAAATCTTTCTAATTGCATACTTACAAATAAGACCTTATACACACACACACACATAATATATATATATATATATATATATATATATATATATACAATCCTTTTTATTATAAATAAGACTCTTTTATATATACATAAGTAAGAAAAATGGTCATACGGGCTTGAAAGTAGGGTTGCAAGTGATACAGAGGAGAGGTGAGCATCCAACTATCAAATTATATGTATTTATAATATATAGATAAATCTCTCTCTCTCTCTCTCTCTATATATATATATATATATATATATATATATATAAACAAACATTTTTATTATAAGTAATAAAGATGGGGCAGGCCAACAGATCGTTTGTATATTTGTGGAATTTTGGATGTTGTTTAAAGGTCATGGAACAATGGAATGGAAATTTTGAGCCCGCCTATGCAGGAACTCGCAATAAAAAAGGTGGGTATGGAATAGGGAAATGGTCGGTCAGACTTGTTTTCGCTAATATATTGAAATTTGTAATAGATATCCGACTATCTGAAAATATATTTTTTGCATGTATATCGCGAAATTCTAGGTGTTGTTTGTAGGTTGTGGAACAATGCAAGTGAAATATTGAACCCTCCTGCCTCGTAAGCCGCAAGCAAAAAAATTGGTAAGTATTTTTAATAGATATCCCATTACCTAGCAGGATATTTTCTGCATGTTTCTCTACAAGTTGTGTAGGAAAATTTATTATGACGATCTCCTAGAGGCATGGTCAACTCTTAGCATTAAAAATAAGTTATTTCATACTTGGAAAAAAGTTCAAAGGGCAGGGGCAAATGAAAAAAAAATTAGGAATTGGATATATCTTGAACTCGCTAACCCGACGATCTACAAAATAAATTCAAAGAAATGGCGAAGTATGGAAAGAGGACGAACGAGCTTCAAATGGGGTGACAATAGTTCCACATGAGACATCAGGACACAATGGTCAAATTGTATTTGTCATAAGTTTTCAGTGCAAAATGTGTACCATATAAGAGGGGATGATAGGTAAAGTGTAATATAGAAGACAGTATGATGTGAGAGTATGGTTGTAATTTTTTATATATTTGAAGTCAGGGTGTTGTTTGTAGGTCACAGAATAGTAGAAGTGCAATCTAGAGCCCACCTACCCCAGAATCCGCGATCGGATAAATGGTTGGGTATGGAATGGGGAAGCGATCGATCGAAGTCGCGATATAAATAACGACTGCAAATGTGAACCTGCGAGTACGCCAACCTGCACAACTAGACATTTTTGGAAAAATGACTAAGTAACGAGAAAGATAACATAGAGAGAAAATAGAAATGAGAATTTGGTTAAGTATAGAATACAAACAAGAAGGGTTAATATATTCACATATGTAATAGATATCCCATTTTTCGGAAAGATCTTTTGTGCATGTTTCTAGAGAGGTTATATAATTATTGCATATACTTGGAAAGAAGTGCGAAGGTGGCGGGCACAAAAAAACAATGACTAGGAATTGGAAAGTGTCTGAACCCGCCAACCTGACAATCCATGAAAGAGATTGCAAGAAATGGATGTTGAAAGAAGTCAAACGGGCTTAAAAATAGGATGACAAGGGTTCCTGAGGAGACATGAGGTCCTGATGGTCAAGTTGTATTGATCAAAACTTTTGAGTGAAAACTGTGTAACATGGAAGAGGGGCTGATGTAGGAGTCTGAAAGTCAATTTGTATATCGTGGGATCTATGGGGTTGTTTACAGGTCAAGGAAAAATTGAAGTGAACTCCATCTGTTCAGGAACCCGCAAGCAAAAAAGTTGGGTAAGTATGGAATTGGAGGCATGAAAGAGATTTCAAGAAATGGTGAAATATGGAAAGTGGACGTAGGGGCTTCAAAATGGGGTGACAACAGTTCCCCAAGAGACATGAGGACCCAAAGGTCAAATTACAAGTCTGAGAACTTTCATGTGTAAACTGTGTATCATGGAAGAGGATATGATGTGGGAGTGCAACAACAAATTTTTATATCGCAGAGGTTTAGGTTTTGATTGCAGGTCACAGAACAATGAAAGTGCAATATAGAGCCCACCTGCTCGAGATTTCATGATGTGAAAAATGGCTAGGCATGGAATGGCTAGCGGTCGGTCAGAGTCGTGATATAAAAGCATGAGCTTAAATGTGAACCTGTGAGTCTGCCCAAGTGGGCACTAAGACATTTTTGGAAAAAAGACTAAGCAACAAGAAATAGAGAGTAAAGGGGAAAAGGAAACAGGAATTTGGTTAAGTATATAAGAGGGAAAAGAAGGTCCAATATATTCAAATATGCAATAGATATTCCATTTCCTGGCAATTTCTTTTCTATGTGTTTCTAGAGAGGTTGTATACATAGTGCATATACATGGAAAGAAGTCTGAAGGTAGCGGGCATAGGAAACACCAACTAGAAATTTTAAATTTCCTGAGCCCGTGAACTTGATGATCTGTGAAAGAGATGTCAAGAAATGGTCAAGTGTGGAAACCAGTCGGATGGGCTTCAATATAGGGTGACAAGTGTTCGCAAGGAGACGTAATACCCCGAATGTAAAATTGTATGTATCGGGACATTTTAGTGCAAAATTTGTAACACAGAAGAGGGGATGATGTGGGAGTCCAAAAGTAAATATGCACATCACATAAGCCGAAGTGTTGTTTGCAGGTTATGGAACAATGGAAGTGAAATTTAGATAAAGGGGAAGCGCTCGGTCGGAATCGCGATATAAAAGCATGGATGAAAATGTGAACATGTGAATCTCCCAACCCACTTAACAAGACATTTTCAGAAAAAATGACTAAGTAACCAGAAAAAGAAACTACAGGGGAAAAAAGAGTGGGAAAATAGAAAGGCGGAGGGACATTTTCGTAAGCGGGAATTGGTTTCAAACAAGCCCCATTGTTGCAAAACCATCATTTTCTAGTAATTCTGAGAAAATTCTTTGTTGAATATTTTATTTTATTGCAACTTGTGGGAGTAATTGTGTTCTTGATACATTCTTCCATGACTTTAACATATAACCTTAAGTATTAAACTTCTTTCATGATGGGTTGTTAGATTAAAGCTTAATAATTGCATGTCTAGAAACAAGAATGACGATCTTGAATTTTAATATTGTAGTTGATTTCATAGGCCCATTTGACTACAACCACCATATATCATTTTTTTTCCTTTTATTAATTTGGGAACAAGAAATTTGATAATTTCATTAATAAAGTAAAAAATGCTCAAATAGAGGCTAGGGGATGGAGAACTAATAAAATTTTTCCTTTCAGACTAAAGGAATCAAGAAAGTGAAAGGGAAATAAGAAAGCATTTTCTTAGCTAGGTTGATATGAAAATGGAATTTCTATGCTGGGGCCTAGACTGCAACATTGTGATTTGGTCTTTCTATGTTCTATCTATATTACGAATATAATTGAACGTTGCTTTGAAACTATCCGAAATTAATTTTTGTTTCCATAAAAACCTGATGGATCGACATAATGCATTGTCATATAATTGTTAAATGCTCCATTTTATATCAAATTACTTAAGAAAATACAATATTGAATAACTATGAGACTATCAAGCCATGCCAATGAGAAGAGGTGTTAAATTCATAAAAGAAGCAACAACCAAGACTCAAAGGCAGTTTTTTTAATAGTAAATCCATTAAAAAAAAAAGAATACTCGGCACTGTATATATATCCATAGAAATTGGATCGAGTTATTTGGGCCAAAACATTGAACATATTTTCCATAAACACAGGCACATGATCTGCATCATGCAGGAGCCATCCAGATGCTCTTCAACATGCATACAAAACTGATTACCATGCTTTTTTTTAGGAAATCTTTGCACTTTTCTTCTCGGGGGGTCAATGTTCGATGCCTCGATCTCAATATCTTGCGGAATACCTGAGGAGACAAAGAAACATGAGAGTGGTTCTGCAGTGGAATAAATCCTTGTCTTGAAGCAGATGAACAACAATCCCGTGGTAAAATTGATAGTTGTCACAAGCTTCCCGTGAGGAAGAAGACAAAAAATGTTGTAGGGAAAATGGAAGAGCCTGAAACTGAAAGTTAAGAAACACCAAGAAACCACCTCCTCACATTCAAAAACATCAGGGACACAGGTTGCACGAGCAATTCCAGAGTCCCAAACTAGTCCATTTTGGGCAGAAGGAGATGAGTATTAGGAATATTCCTTGCACCAGTGGGATTTCTGGTCCTCATCCCCTAAGAAGCTAATTGTATATCTAGAGAACATGAGAGTGGTCCCACATTTGAATAATTTTTTGTCTTGAAATATATCTCTAGGAGCATCAATAGATAATTTCCTTCTAGTAAAATACTTCCACCTAGAACATACTAATTTGGACCTCTGGAATTCCTACTTTTGAGATGCAAAGTGGCTATTGCGTTCAACGTCAGTTTCTTTTATGAAACCCCTTATTTTTGTGTTGCCAGGGCCGCCATTGCCGAGATCGAAAGTTTCACCCATTATGGTTGATTTAAATTTGGGCACATGTGTGGGAACAACATCTGCATTGCCATCATCCATTGTCGTATAATCTTCCATCAGATCATCTTCTTCAAGTTTGAAATCGATCACACCAACCTTTGCACCAACTATCAATGCACGCGGGCAGGTTGTCTGAGTAGACAGGGTTGCCTTGGAATTATTTGGATTGAAATATATTTCTCGGGGCACCAAGGGACCATCTTCTTTTTTTCTCCTAGGTGGAGGGATATGAGTAGTAAGAATATGCCATGGAATACTGGAAGCTCTAGCCATCATGCCCGAAGGTTTTTACTGTATCTGGACATAACTGCTTCCATAAGTTAACGCGAATTTATGTTTTCTCCATATGATGTTTGAAATGAAAATTGGCGAGGGATAATATAACCCTCCACAAATGTTGTTTTAATGTGTATCAATGGAATATCTCCTTGATCCTTTCGTTGATCAATGAAAATCTCCAAGGTTCATGCGTAATGAATTGTTACCATTAAATCTTACTAATTTCATATTTGGAAAAAAGTGCGAAGGTGGTGGTGACGGTGAAGAGAGATTAAGAATTAAAGATTTCATAAAGGTGCCAACTAGATGACGCATGAAAGAGATTGCATCATGCTTGAAATGAATACTTGGAAAGGATAACACTCTTCTCTGCAAATCTTGGTTTAATATTAATGACAAATCTTCTTCGGACTTCTGGACATTAATGAGAATCTTAACGGTTCTTGCATTATGAGATACTAGCATTAAAACTTAATAATTGCATATCTAGAAATAAGTATGAAGGTGGTGGGGATGGCCAAGAGCGACTAATAATTTTACATTTCGTCCACCCGCCAACCCACGAAACAGATTCCAAGAAATGGCCAAGTATGGAAAGAAGTCGGGCGAGCTTCAAAAATAGGGTTACAATATATACTCAGGAGATGTGAGGGGCCGATGGTCAAATTGTATGTCACAATGATAGATTTTGGTTGTCAATTTGTATATCGTGGAATTTTGGGTGCTATTTGTAGGTAGCGAAACAATGGAAGCACAATGTTTAGCAAGACTGGTAGGAACTGACGATGGTAATAGTGGCCAAGTATGAAATGGGCTAGCGGTTGGTTGGATTCGTGATATAAAAGCATTGGACTTACTCAGGATAGGGAATATTGATGGTCTTGAAAATAGGGCCACAAGCACTACTCAAGAGACATGAGGGCTCGATGGTCAAATTTTATCTACCCCAACTGTTGAATGCAAAATGTGTAACACAGAACAGGAGACAATGACGGATGTCGAGGGTCAATTTGTATATTGTGGAACTTCGAGTGTTGTATATAAAATCACAAGACATTCAGAAAAATGACACATTTGAAAAAAGGACTAAGTAAATAGAAAGCGAAAGAAAATGAGATAAAGGGGAATTTTTCTGCTAATTTGTAGATCACGGAAGGTTGGGTGTTGTTTGTAGGTGGTGGAACAATGGAAACACAATGTTGAACTCGCCTATCCGGGAACCTGCGATCCAAAAATTTTGTTCAATATGAAATGGGGAAGCGGTCAGTCGGGCTGGTGATATAAAAGTAACAGTGGAAATTTGAAGACGTGAATCTGCCAACTCGCACACCTAGACATTTTCTGAAAAACGAGTAAGTAACCAAAAAGGGAAAGTAGAGGGAAAAAAGAAAGGGGATGTAAATTTTCAGAAGCGGGAATTGGTGTACGAAAGCCTCATTGATGGTCTTAACAGTAAATATGAAGTGAATTAAACATGTGAATATGTTCTTCAATCAATGAATATATAAAGCAATCCATGGTTATAGTTTCCACATTATGTTTGTATAAGAGAAGCATCGAAAATCTACAAGAAATTCAATTTTGGGATGTTTAAGTAAAGTTATTGTAAAGTTAGCTTCACTGGAAGTATAACAATGATGAATTTGAATTTTAATGTCCTTTGGTTGATATAATAGTTTCATTGGACTTCCCATAGTATATATCCTTTTATTTCAAATTATTCCAGGAGATGAATTTTGCTAAGTTCATCGATCAAGGAAAAGTGATAAAACGAGCCACATATTACATTTGTGTCATAGAGATTATATTAAAAGGAAAAGCATGTCCTGTATATTCTTTAAGATCATAGAAAAACTGCCAAGACCTTGAATGTATTATTAATTTTCCATAACGAAGCACACAACCAAGAACCAAGTAAACACCAAATGTATTGAAAGTTGAGGCAGAAGGCAACGTATGAACACAAAAGGCATCAAGAAAGATCTCACAAGGTACCATAGAGTAGTACACATCGACCTTTTCACTAAACAATTTGATATATATATATATATATATAAACACATCTGGCATTGGTTTTCTCTTACATCTGGTATATGTTCACACGAGAAAATAACCAAGCTGATGGGATATGAACAAAATTATGCCAAACACAAGACAACACAAAATCAAAAGAGCTTCTCCATTGTACCCTAGCTATAACCACACCTCAAAATGGGGAACAAGAAATTTGTCAATTACCATTTTACCATTAAGAAATATCACTATGGACATTTTTTTCGGATAGTACCATGGTCTATCACTACCATTTTTAACAATGCCAAATGTCCAATATTATTGGAAATGACTGATGGTTGTTCCTAGAGGAGCAAGCTATTTCGACGGTTCAAAGGATGGGCCTGATTTATTTACAACTGGATACTTTTTATGGGGTTTGTGCTCATGCTACCCATTTCTGGACTGAACAATCTTATGTGCATGTACATAACCAACAACTGCACCTGCTTGCATGAATTCCAATGCCTGAACTCCCCAATATCTATAGTGAGTTTTGAAAATATCAAGCTCATGTTTCGATCCATGCAGAGTCTTTTTTTTTTCAATTAGGGCATCGAGAAAATGCAGATACCATACCATAAATGTATAGTTGGAGACCATTTTTTTTTTATTTGGGTACCCCAAAAAAATACAGAAATCCTGCCATGGATATATAGTTGGAAAACAATTGTCCAATTTGCCCACCCAAAAACGTGCAAACTCCTTCAACAAAGACACATCCAGGAAGCATTTTTTTTTTCATTTCCACACCCAAACAAATATGCAAAATTCTTACTGGGAGATGCAAAAAAATTAAAATAACAACATCGATTGCATTTGCAGTTAGATTCTCCTTGTTGTTTCAAGTGCACAAGAAAATAAAAAATCTCTGGAAAGAGAATTTTACAGTTATATATGTAAAATTTGAAGTACTCGAGTTCGACGAAAATTCATCTGGGTGTTGAAGAAAAATTATAGACACGCATAAGATTTTTTTGTTTCCTGCCAAAGATGGATATGATTTTTTATTTATTTTAAGTCGATATGCAATATTGCATTGTCTTCGTTTAAGGTAAATTTTCTATGTATCCTAAATTCGCGCAACATGTACACATTGTTTGCCTTTTTCTGTAGGTATGCTTCATATGACAATTTTGCTAACCCAGGAAGCACATCCTGTAACATAGGTTGTCTAATTGTACAATGTATGGTTGTGTTTCCCATGGTTCATATGGTAGCATTGAGGCGATGTCTATATATGTAAGGACATTTTTTACTGCATCGCAGACAATCAATTGTATCATCACTTATGAAAGTAGACGTAGAAGCATGAGAGTTGTATTTGGCACATACAGGCTCAAAGGGGGTCGAGTACACATTCACGGCAATCAAGACACCCTTAACCTAGAAATGTGAGCATTGTAGTTAATATATTGAAAAATATAATATACAACTACAGAACAGGAAATTTTTTTTTGCAGGAATTTGGTAAAGACAATTTATATAAGAAAAGTGAGGATGAATTTGTAGATGTACATGCATAAAACATTTAGACCTAGTTAGTTTCTTGAGATCCTATACAATGTCTGCTCACAACTCTGTTACAAATGTTGCTTGGGTTGTGCGAAAGATCCTTTCTTTAACATCTCTTTTATTTGTTATATTTTTGAAGAGCATAAGTGGAAATTTCCCTTTATTCAATTGTTGTTCCATTGACGAAAACAAATTTGAATAGGTGTCAGACAATTGAAACTGCAACATCGAACAGTGCAATATTTGTGTAACTTAACCGAGATACATGGACATGTGAAAGTAAAGGAAAAAACTGGATATGGAGAACGATACCATTGCCTTGTTGTTGTCTGAATCTCCATATTTTATATGGAGAATGTGTTGTGAGCCAAGTTTTCTCATGAGTGTGATAGCTACACCAATGGTTCTGATTGGGTAAATGTCGTTTCTCTGTGCAAGTTGGCTAATAGTTGTGTCTGGGACGAAACGATATTCTGAACAAATAGAGGGAATTTTTTCCACAATACTTGTTTCGTTGAGCGATATAATTTGATCACAATCACCACGACCATATAGTCTTTTGGGAAATATATTAAAATTTGTAATGGATATCCCATTACCTGGTAATATATTTTTTGCATGTTTCTGGACAAGTTGTGTTGGAATAGCCAATGCGATTATCATCAGGTCCTCCTTGTCTTTCATTTCAGCATGCATAATGGGTCTAGTTTTGTTTTCCTTGTCCAAGTAGGTGTTATAGACAACCATTATGTCCTTGATGAACACTTGTCCAGTTCGGAGGTTGTTCAAGCCCTCTATTGATAGTATTTTGGGTGGTACAAGTTTAGACCTGGTGACATTTTTTGAACAGGAAAAGTAATGTGAATGGTACTGTGCATTATTTTTTTGTTTTCTTTTTTCCTAGCATAAATGTACAAGTAGACGCACAACCTGGATTAACTATGGAGCCAGATTTTTGCAACCAAACCTCTTAGTCTGTGAAACTTTCGTTATGTTCGGTGTCTCACTTGTGCTTGTTGATACTTCTTGTGAACTGAAAAGTATGCATTGTAGATGACATCATCATATTCACCATGCCATATATGAATAAATAGGTGAGGATATAGGTTTGGTAAACATATGAGGAATAAAATGTATGCATCTTTACCTTTGACCTTGTCTGTGTGTTGATGTTTGGGATGATTGACTACTCATGGCCATGTTACCAATCCAAATTTTTCTGATGCAACCATGTGTAGATGAACATCAGAAGGACTAAACAAGCATATTCATTGTATATTGTCCATAATTGTTCTTAATGTCACATACAGGGTCGAAGGAGATGGAATATGAAATAGGGAGTTAAGGGATACTCAGGAAACATGAGGATCTGAGGGTCAAATTGTATGCCTTAGATTTTTTGACTAAAAAAATGTGTAACAAAAAATAGGGCATGATGGGGGGGGTATGACGACCAATCTGTATATCATGGAACCTTTGAAGCCAGAGGTGAAATATTTAACACGCCATCCCAGGAACCCATGATCGAGAAAGTGAGTAAGGATGGAATAAGGTAGAAGCATGTCCATAGATGTGAAACTATGAGTCCGCCAACCCGTGCACCGAGGCATTCTCAGAAAGACGACTAAGAAAAGAAACCAAAAAGAAAAAGTAGACAAGAAAAATTAAGTATAGAAGAGGGAAAAAAATGGATAATATAAAATCGAAAAATTAGAAATGGGGAGGGAAATGTTTGGAAGCGGGAAGTCTCAATAAAGGCCCATTGTTTCCAAATCATCATTTTCTAGTCCAATATTATATGCCCCCACACGATTTGTATGTTTAATTTACTAGCAGGATTGGTATACCTTTTCGAAGATTGTACCACATACCCCTATACTATGGCATATAAGAATTCATCTTCCTATCCAACCAATCAGTTTCTTTCAAGGTAGCAATGCTAAACGTACAGTGGACATGAAGGCAAGTTAGTATGCAAAAAAACATGTAAGAGAAAGAAATGCAGTTCTATTTATTTCAATGTAGCAACAAAGAGAATACAATTCACATGAGAATAAGAAGAAAGATACATAGTATATACATACAGTAAAAAAAGGTGCAAAGAAATAGAACAAGTAGAACAAATAGAAATACAATAAATGAAATACTAAACACTGGAATATGAAATAAGAGTACATGTATGCACCTCTGTAACTCCTCTGCTACATTCGCGCCAAATATTCCATCATTCTCCCCAACCACTTTGTTTATTTAAATGTAGCAATGCAATAAAATTACAATGGACATGAAGGAAGTTAGTATGCAGGAAGACATGTATGCAGAAAGACATGTAAAAAAAAAAAAAACAGAGTTCAAAATCTTTTCACTGTAGTGGCACAGAAAATACAAAGGACATGAAGATAAGTTATTATGTAGGAAGGTATACAATATCTACATACAATAAACTAGGTGAACATATATACAGACAATAAATGAAATACAAAACAACGGAATATGAAATAACAATACAATAATTTACCTTTCTATCTCCCCATCCACTGCTGCAGTTAAGACTTCTTTGTTTTCTCCAGCTATTTTTTGTGTTTGAATGTGGGAACGCACAAAATGCAATGAACGTGAATGGAAGTTGGTATGCAACAGAAAAAAAGTAATATGTACATACACTAAATGAGAATCAACGAATATAATAAAAGATAGTTAGAAACATGAACCTTTTCTTTTCTCCATCCACGGTTGTAAATATATAAAGTTTTTTCCTGCCCAAAATATATTACAAGCCACACAATATTAATAAATTGAATGGCCATAACTAAATGAGTTTGGTTTTCTGTTTCAAAGTTCCATATATGCTTCGAGACATAGAAATATAATTTTGCAGTATCTTTCATGTACATATCATATTTCAAGTACAAGACAAATTGTATTGTGGTCACACCAGTGTGTGTAGAGGATGAAGAGGTTGTATTATGATATGGACACATTTCACCATATATGGTTGATCAGTGCATTTTGCACATGTTTTATCTTGACAAAAAGACAACGGATATTGTAATTTCACGTGTAGTTTTCCAATTATTTCTTATTCTGCTATTTGGTATCATGTCAAAACTGAAGTATCAACAAAATTTTACAGCAGAACAGGCGGGCATGGAACAGGCACCAGATGTCGACTTTGCCAGACATGACAAACAACATAACTGCAAGTTCTTGCAAGTGCATAACCTAAACACTACAAATCGCCAAAAAAAAAACCCAGCTCCAACTATTGGCAGAGGACCTTTGTAACATCCCACTCTGGCGCACTGAGAACACTTATTATTTAAGGACACTTGCTCGCAAGTGATCTGGACTTTTATGATGTTAGACCATTTATACTTGATTATGATGTGATTGACAGATGACATGATGTGTTACTATTTGATGTCGACAAATGCTATTGACTCAGTTTCATTGAGTGTGCAGGGTTTTTGACCTTGAGGATGCAGAGGCATCGGTAGAACCCCCTTGGACTCCAAACTGAGTCAGGGAGTGTGCTTTTGGGTGATATGTTTACTATGATGTTTCATTCGATTTGATGATTTGTTGTTGACATTTCTGACATGATTGTTGATGATGTAGGCTGAAGATAGCTTGCTGACCAGACTCACATATGGAGTAAAGGGGCCACACACGATTCCAGAGAGGTTGAGGGAGAGGGATGGACAACAGCCCTGCCACCGCCTACTAGCACTCCCGCGATGGCTCGAACTGTAGGTTAACGATTACCTATTTCGAGAGGATTCACGATGCCGTGAGGGCAGACTGCGACAGTCTCTCACGATGATTCTAAGGGGCGCGCAATAAGGCGGGGGCCTTATTCCTTAGAACCCTTAGTCTCCTACAAGTTCACCTGGCGGAGTGTTGACTCCAGGGGTTATAGATGTCTACCAATCAGTCCAGTTGGTGAGTGGCACCCTTGGAGCACGTGGTGCATCCTGAAGGGCACGTCGCACAAAAGAAACAAGAGAAGCGAGTGGCACCCTTGGAGCACATGGTGCATCCTGAAGGGCACGTCGCGTAAAGGAAATGAACGAGGCGAGTGGCACCCTTGGAGCATGTGGTGCATCCTGAAGGGCACGTCGCCTTGATGGGGATGAAGGAAACAAACCTATTATCCCTAATAACTTAACGCTTTAAGAGATTCCTAAACAACTTCCCTAACTCAGTGATGCCCAGTTCAGAATCTAGTACAAGTCTAAAAACTGCTAGGGTAAAATTTAGTCTAACCCTAAGAGCAGACCCTGGAATAAAATAACCCACCTAAGTAATAGTTGTTCTTCATGAAATTCTTGGGGCGATAACGAGGGTAAGTGTTAAAGAGAATCTAATAGTTCTAAAACTTTGCAAGGAAGAAAATCGATTCCTAACTGGTGGGAGAATGACATCACCTTCGTAGTGTAACATAAAGAAATTTCAAAAAAAAAACACAAAAAAAAACTAAGACCATTATCCTCTCTTTATCCATGTCTACTTTATTAAACCATCCTCCATCACCTTAATCTTCCAGTAACCATCTCCCTTTGTCATGTCCTGTTCACATTACTAAATCACCATCCCT